>CM077479.1:7878174-7893174 GCA_039654755.1 Calcarius lapponicus
AGTTCCACGGCATCTCATGACCATGAGGGTCTCACAGGGCTGGCTGTGGGTTTCAGCGCAGTCTCGATGCCTAAATTAATAGGCGTTCTCAGTTAAAAAATTCCTCAAGGATTTCTCTTAAACTAAGGCCTCCTTGAATATAATGCTCTCTATCTACTTCTCTGAAATGGAATTTCAATTCGAGCAACTGCTGTGCGATATCAGTGAGGTTCTCGCTGTTACAATCACGTAGCATCCCCCTCTCCCAGTCTGCACCCCAAAATCTGCGGTGGTGCAGATCCAGGGCTGGATCCCCCGAGCTGGGAGCGGGAAGGGTTAACCCCTGCTCAACCATGCCCGTCACAGCACAGCCCCGGGCGGGAGGGGGCACCGGGACATTTCCATCAAGGATTTGCTGGAAAGAGGCTCCTGCAAACCCACAAACCCAGCCCCGTTCCGCACCATTTTTTTCTTCTTTTTTTTTTGCCGCTGCACAAACAGGTTTGGGTTTAACTCCGGGGCCGCAGGTGGGTGAGTTACCTGAAGGCCTCCAGGAGGAGGAAACTCCCACATCCGCTCCCAAAGCAGGGGGAGGCTCCCGGCGTTGGGTTCACCTGCAAACACAGCTTTGTGCTCCAAAAAACAGGAGCTGCGGGAGGCTCCGGGCCAAACGCGGGGAGAGGCAAACGGAAATCCCAGGCGGGATTGCTGGAGCTCTCCCGAGGAGCAGGAGCAGAGCAGGGGACGCTGAGCTCCTCCTCCTCCTCTCCTTCCTCACCCCCAGCCCCAGCCCCACACCCCCCTGATCCCATGGGGACATCAGGGAAATCAGGGAACAAGGGGACACAGGGACATGGAGAACATTCCTTGGGGTCATCTCACTCTTGGGCTTGTTCAAGCAGCTCCTGGGGACAGTGGGGGAACATTGGTGACTCAGGGGGACATTGGTGACATCAGGATACCAGGGGGACATCACGGAAAATCAGGGGAACAAGGGAACACAGGGACATGGAGGACATGGAGAACATTCCCTTGGGGTCATCTCGCTCTTGGGGCTCGTTCAGCAGCTCCTGGGGACACCACAGGGGACATTGGGGACATCAGGGGGACATGGAGATCCCATGGGGACATCACAGAAATCAGGGGGATGTGGGGACATGGGGACACTGAGGGACGTGAGAACGTTTCTGCAGCTCCTCGGGGGTCATCTCGCTCTTGGGCTTGTTCAGCAGCTCCTGGGAGGGGACGTGGGGGACATCAGGGGACATTGGTGACATCAGTGATCCCACCCAGCCGCAGGGAGGAGGGAGCTGGCTGGAAAAGCCACAGGGATGGAGCCCAGTGCGGGAATCTGGGGGGAAAAGAGACCCTCGGGAACATCCCAGAGCACCCTGGGCTTGGGGAGAGTCTGAGAGCGGGAGGGGATGCAAAAATAACGGGGCGATAAAAACAAGAGGGGATACAGAAATAAATGGGGGTGGAATCATCAGAGAGGTGATGGGGTCACAAAACCTCATCCCACCCCAGGTAACCCTGCCTGGACCTGTTCATTTCCAGCCCTTCCCAGCTCCAGTGACCCCATCCAGCCATTCCCAGTGACCCCATCCAGCCATTCCCATTCCCAGTGACCCCATCCAGGTCTCCCCAGTGACCCCATCCAGCCATTCCCCATCTCCAATGACCCCATCCAACCATTCCCAGTGACCCCATCCAGCCATTCCCAGTGACCCCATTCAGCCATTCCCAGCTCCAGGTGACCCCATCCAGCCATTCCCATTGACCCCATCCAACCATTCCCAGTGGTCCCATCCAGCCATTCCCAACTCCAGATGACCACAGCATTCCCCATCTCCACTGACCCCATCCAGCCATCCCCGAGTGATTCCCATCCAGCCATTCCCAGTGACCCCATCCAGCCATTCCCATCTCCAATGACCCCATCCAACCATTCCTAGTGACCCCTTCCAGCCATTCCCAGTGACCCCATCCAGCTATTCCCATTTCCAGTGACCCCATCCACCATTCCCAGTGACCCCATCCAGCCATTCCCAGTGACCCCATCAGCTATTCCCAGTGACCCCATCCAGCCATTCCCAGTGACCCCATCCAGCCATTCCCATCTCCACTGACCCCATCCATCCATTCCCAGTGACCCCATCCAGCCATTCCCATTCCCAGTGACCCCATCCAGCCATTCCCATCTCCACTGACCCCATCAGCCATTCCCATGATCCCATCCAGCCATTCCCATTCCCAGTGATCCCATCCAGCCATTACCCATCTCCACTGACCCCATCCAGCCATTCCCATTCCCAGTGATCCCATCCAGCCATTCCCAGTGACCCCATCCAGCCATTCCCATTCCCAGTGACCTCATCCATCATTCCAGTGACCCCATCCACCATTCCATCTCCACTGACCCCATCCAGCCCTCCCCAGCAATCAGAGGCCCGTCACTGACGAGCTCATCAACGCCTCATCCTCACAAAGAGCTCATCCCATCCATTCCCAGCCAGGGAATCCTTCCTTTGGATCCCAGCCAGGCTGGGGATCTCCAGGGAAAGCTGGGAGAGGCGCAGGGACTCATCCTGCCCTGCTCTGCCCCCGGACTCTGGGTGGTCCTCGTGTGTTTTTGCTGCTCTGAGAGCCCAGGACAGGAGAGAAGGGCAATCCCTGCCCCCAGAGCCCTCCCAGAGGCAGCAGACAAGATGTAACATGAGGAGGAAACGGGCTGCAGGCCAGAGGGGATGCCATAAAATCAGGGATGTTTTGGAACCTCTGCCGCGGGCATAAATCACCTCGCCCAAACCAGAGCCGCCTCCCACAGCCCCGCCAGGGCCAATTGCACCAAAAATTTGCCCAAATAGGACCAAAAATTTGACCAAAATTGACCTCTGAGTGCTGCAGGGGTTGCAGGCAAAGGGGTTTGGCTGTGCCAGGCCAGAGGAGGTGCCATAAAATCAGGATGTTTTGGAACCTCTGCCATGGGCGTAAATCACCGCCTGCCTCTGCACCTCACCCAAACCAGAGCCACCTCCCACAGCCCAGCCAGGGCCAAACTGTGCCAAAAATTTGCCCAAATAGGACCAAAAGTTGACCAGAATGGGTCTCAGAGTGCTGCAGGCAAAGGGGTTTGGCTGTGCCAGGCCAGAGGGATCCGTGCAGAGCCAGCAATGGGCTCCTGCCCTGCCAGGGGGATAAAAAGAAGAGGGGATAGAAAAATAGGTGGGAGTACAAAAACAACGGGGGATGCAAAAATAAGAGGGGCTATAAAAACAATAGGGGGATACCAGAGCTTCGGTGGTGTCAAAACTAAAACTTTGGGTTTGGCGGCGTCAAAACCAAAACTTTTCCTCTGCTCTGCCCTCCTGCCAAGGAGGGGAAGATCCTTAAGGCTTGAATCAGCCCAGCTGCTCCCCAAAAACACTTCTGCCACCTCTCCAGCCTCTCCTCACTCCACTCACAAACCACCCATGGGCAAAGGGAATTTTCCTCCTTTTTTTGTCTCCTCAAGGAAGAAGCAGAACTGGGGTAGTCCAAACCAAAACTTTGGGTTTGGCAGCATCAAACCAAAACTTTTCCTCTGCTCTGCCTCCTGCCAAGGAAGATCAGATCCTTAAGGCTTGAATCAGCCCAGCTGCTCCCCAAAATACTTCTGCCACCTCTCCAGCCTCTCCTCACTCCCCTCACAAACCAGCTGTGCCAAAAAGGGATTTTTCTCCTTTTTTTTTTGTCTCCTCGGAAAGAGAAGCAGAACTGGGGAGGGCTGTCACATTGGAGGCGCTGTGCCTAAAAAAAAAATAAACAAGGATTGGGAATAATGAGATCGAGCCAGAAGATTCGTTTGGGGGAACGGAGCTGGGAATTGCTGGGCAGGTTTGGGTCAGTCCCACGGAGCGGCGGAGCTGGAGGTTCTGGTTCAGGCGCCTTATTTGCAATAAACACCCCGAATTTCCTGCCGGCCGCATCGCCAAGGCTGTGCCCAGGCTGTGCCCAGGCTGGCAGAGCCCGCGGGGCGTGCGGAGCCCATCCTGGAGGCTGCAGCCCCCGGGCTGACCCGGCGGTGCCCGGGCCAGGGGCAGATCTGGCATTAGTATGCGCAGCACATCCCAGCGCTGTCTGCGCCTGGTTCCCAGCCCACTCGGCTCTATAAAACCCACAAAAGGCATACCCCCGGGGCTTGGGCAGCGGGGCCAGGGGGATGGGAACGGGAATCCTGGGGCAGCGCAGGAGATTCCGCGCTCCGATGGAGGGGAAGGATGGGCGATGCTGCCAGAACGGGGTGGGAGCAGGGCTGGGGGCTCAGCACAGAGATTCCCCCTCATTTCTGATTCTATAATCTTGATTTCAGCTGCTAAAATCGTTTTTCGATGGTGAAGGGGGTGGACAGGTCTCGGGTTTCGGCTCTTCTGTCTCTGCCCCGAGATGCATGGGGCGGTTCTGAGGCAGCCTGAGCTCCAAAGGATGAGACTGGGACTCTTCACTGTTTCAGTCTTCAGGTTGATCATTATTTCTATCTACAAAATTTTCTCTCTGCCCAGCCGAGATCTGCTCAGCAAGGGCAGGCCAAGGGCACTCTGACCGCCCCTGGAGGTGGTGTCGTCTTTATATACTACAAATCACATATAATATATTTACCTTTACTTGCCAATACCTATCACCCGTGTTGGACAGTGCACTTCTACTCTAAACCAATCCCCAAGTGCCAACAATCATCACAGAAAATGGATGACATGGAGAAGAAAGAAGAAGGATGAGACACGCCCTGTTCCCTCCATCTTGTCTCCATTATCCCCTATACAAAAAATCCATATTTTCACCCGTGTAAATCCATCATTCCTGCACCATTCAAACTCGGGTGACTCCCATGTCCTCATACACAGCTGGCAAATCCCTAGAAGGATCAAAGTCAAGCCACCAGGTGCTCCTGGCAACATTCCAGGTCCCCTGAGCCCTGCAAGAGGGTTCTGGGCAGCTCTGGACATCGGAGTGATGTGCTGAGGTCCCACAGACAGGGGCTGTCGCAGACATCTTTCATGAAAAATCCTTCCTTAGGGATTTTTCCTTGTTAGAGCTGCAGTTTCAGCAACCAAATGTAAACAGTTACGATCTGCTGCTGTGAATGAGACAGGTCCACCTGTGACTGGCCCATCTTGGATGTTTATAATTAATGGCCAATCAAGGACGGAGCTGCTTTGTTGTTCATTCTTTTCTATTCTTAGCTTAGCTCAGCTGTCTGAGGAACCCTTTTTTCTATTTCTTTTAATGTAGTATTAATGTAACGTATATCATAAAATAACAAATCAAGCCTTCTGATCATGGAGTCAACATTCTCATCTCTTCTTCATCCTCAAAACCCCTGTGACCACGGTCACACGGGGCAGCTCTCAGCAGAGACCTCCTTGGTCCCCAGGGCAGGAACCCTCCCCATCGCTCCAGGCTCAGCTGGGAGGGACACAAACAGCTTGGAGAAGGAATTCCATCCTATTTTTCCCTTTTCTAGGCGCTGCTGTGAATCACTGCTCTGAATCACTGCTCACCTTCCAGACCCTCTGAGGTGCAGGGAACCCCCATTCCCCAAATTCCTCTGGCCCTGCTCACCTCAGGCTGTGGTTTCACCCAGGCTTGGCTGACTCAGGGGAACAGGAGTGGGGAAAATTCCTGCCTGAACAGCATCTCCCTCTCCTTCAGCATCCCAGTGCAAAGGGAGAGAGATCTCCCCTCCCACCCTGCATGCAGCAGGAATGCTTTGGGTTGGGAGGGACCTTAAACCTCATCCCAATCCAACCCCAGCTCTCCCCCAGGTGAGTTATTGCAGGTTTGGGAAAAGGCAGAACCAAACCCATTTCCTTTTCTGCATTAAATACATCCCTAGAAGAACGCTGACCTTCAGAAATCACCTTTTTCCTGGGGTGCATCAAGAAAATCAGAGCCATGTGCTCTTTGATTTTTTCCCCTTTATTTCTCCAATAATTAAGTTTGTATTGAGCTCCCACGTCTTGGAATTCTCTCAGCACTTGAACCCACCCGAGATGTGGCTCCTCAGCCTCCAAAATAAGGAAGAAATAAGACCCAGCTCGAAGAGGAGATTTAAGGGCAGGGACTAAACCGAAGAATGTTTGAACTGCAGCTCAGAGCTGACTTGCAAATTCCAGCTCAGGTGTAGTAACCCCGTTCCCTGGGTGCCTGAAAATTCCCTTTTGAGCCGCTGAATCAGCGAATCCCAGAGTTCCCAGAGCCTTCCTGGCAGTGAGGAGTCAGAATCCAGCACCACCTTGGCATTCGCTGGGAGCTGGGTGAAGCCTGGGAACGATTCCGGTGGCAGAAGCAACCAGGAGGTGCTGGAAGGTTCCACAGGCACCAAAACCGTGATTGAACCACCGGAGATTTCACCTCTCATCCCACTGCAGGGTTTCGCTTCATAGCCTGGCAGCTCGGCGGCGTCAAAACCAAAATATTTTGGGGCGAAATTCTATTTTAAAATTCTATTTATAGTGGGCAAGAGGCATTGGATCCCGGGCTGGGACCGCAGGTGAGCTCGCTGCCTCGGTGGAACCGGCAGGTCCGGCCCGTGAGGCATCCCGCAGATATTGGGGTGTAGGGTGAGAGTGACGGGCAATAAAGCCGGGCTTAACTCCCGTCATGAGCCCCGAGCGGCCCTGACTAATCCATCCCGCGGCGTCCAAGGCGGGGCTCGGGCTGCAGCAATTCAATGGGAAGGGTTCGCTGCTGGATGGGACAGGGGAGAGCTCCAGAGATTCCGACCCCAAAGAGCCTCCAAATCCTAAATAGCAACCAAACAACCTCCAAATCCCAAACAGCCTCCAACCCCAAAGAGCCTTCAACAACCTCCAAATTCCAAGGAGCCTCCAAACCCCAAAGAGCCTCCTAACACCAAACAGCCTCCAAACCCCAAAACAGCTTCCTAAGCCCCCTCCAAAACCCAAACAGCCTCAAACCCCCCAAAGAGCCTCCAAATCCTAAATAGCATCCAAACTACCTCCAAATCCCAAACAGCCCTCAACCTCCAAACAGCCTCCAAACCCAAAACACCTCCAACACCATTCCAAACCCCAAACAGCCTCAAACCCCCAAAGAGCTTCCTAACCCCCCCTCCAAAACCCAAACAGCCTCAAACCCGAAAGAAATCCTAGCCCCAAAGAGCGTCAAATCCCAACAACATGCAACCCCCAAACAGCCTCCGACCCACTCCAACCCCAATAGCCTCTAAACCCCAAAGAGCCTCCAAATCCCAAACAACCTGCAATCCATGAAGGATTTTGTACATGGATTGGGAAGGGAAGAGGGAAGAGAGAGAGAGAGAGAAGAGAAGAGAGAGAAGGAAGAGAAGAGAAGAGAAGAGAAAGAGAAGAGAAGAGAAGAGAGAGAAGAGAAGAGAAAGAGAAGAGAAGGAGAAGAGAAGAGAAGAGAAGAGAAGAGAAGAGAAGAGAAGAGAAGAGAAGAGAGAAGAGAAGAGAAGAGAAGAGAAGAGAAGAGAAGAGAAGAGAAGAGAAATCAGCCCTGGCTTTATGGAAAGGCAGCAGCAGCCTGGGAGCTCCAGGGGTGACCCAGGCAGGTCAGAGCTGCTGCTGTCCCTGCCAAGCTCAGCTCTCCCAGCACAGCCCAAACTACCAAAACTCCTTTCCAGCCCAGCAGGGAAATATCTGGGATTTGTGGGGAGCTCCCCAGCAGATTTTTTGGACGTGAGTGTTTCCCTCCTCATGTTGGAGCCGTTCACCTCCAGGACAGCAGATTAGCCTGGGCTGCCTAAAACCCTTCCCAGCTCTCCCCCCAAGAAGGATCCAACCCCAAAATCCTCCTCGCCTCCCCTGCCTTCCAGCTGGCAGCGTTCAGCCCCGAAAAAGACAGGAGATGGAGTGGGGGGAAAAAAGAAAAAAAAAAATCCCTGCAGATTCTCATCTTCCTCCTGTCGTCTCCTCGAGTCATTGTTTGGCAGGACGAGAATTTCAGCTCTGGCTGCGCCGGGGAGCAGGATTAGACAGGTCACCGGGATCGGGTTTCACGTTATACCTTTGTAACTCCCCGGCTCTGCACGTAGGCTGGAACTGGCAGCGCTGGGAGCGGGCGGGGGACAGCCAGGGGACAGCCAGGGGCAGGGATGGAGCTGGGATTCCCTTCCCACATTCCCTCCTTTCACAGATTCATTCCTTTCACAGATTCCCTCCTTTCCCAGATTCATTCCTTTCACAGATTCCCCTCCTTTCCCAGATTCAACGCCTTTCCCAAAATTATTCCTCTTCCAGATTAATTTCTTCCCCAGATTCAATCCTTTCCCAGATCACGCCTTTCCCAAAATTATTCTTCTCCAGATTCATTCCTTTTCCAGATTCACTCCTTTTCACAGATTCCCTCCTTTCCCAGGTTCATTCCTTTCCCATTTTCTTCCCCATGAGACACTCGCATTACTGAATTTATTTTAATTACATTATAATAATTCCATGATTTCCCTGTAGCCAGCATGATTCCTGCTCCACATTGATTCCTAATACGATCAATATTCACCTTGGAGTACAGCAAGGTATTTTCTTCCCCATGAGACCCTCTGAATTACTGAATTTATTATAATTACGTCACAATAATGATAATAATTCCATGATAATTCCATGAGTTCCCTGTAGCCAGCATTATTTATATATTTATATATTAAATATATATTTATATATTTAGCCAGCATGATTCCTGCTCCACATTGACTCCTAATACGATCTATATTCAACTTGAGCATCACAAGGTATTTACTTCCTGATGAGACACTCACGTTACTGAACTCATTACAATGACATCATTATAATTTATTCTAATTTGCCTCCCAAACCACCAGGAGCATGAAGGGATGGAATGACTTTCCCAGATTTCTCAAGGCAAGCTCCTTTTTCCAGAGCAGTGCCCCAATCAATGACCCATTCTTCCTCCTTAACGCCTCAAACGTTAAGGGCAAGAAGAATTCATTGCCAGATCAATTATTTAACCAGCCTGGCTTCTTTCCCTCCTTCACATTCATTAACCTGGGGCACCGCCTCCTTGTGCCAAGGTTTGGGGTGCCCAGGTGCTCACAGGGCGCCTGGAGTCACCACGGGACACCAGTGGGACCTGGAGGGAAAGTCTCACCGCTTTTAGAGCTGAAATCCCCATTCCAAGACGGAATTCTCATCCCATTTTCAGCTGAATCCAGCATCCAGCCCCAATTCTCATCCCATTTATAGGTGAATCCTGCATCCAGCCCTGAATCCTGCATCCAGACCCAATTCTCACCCATTTACAGCCTGAATCAACCCATCCAGCACCAAATCTCACCTCTTTTACTGCTGAACCATGCTCCAGCCCCAATTCTTATCCCATTTATAGGTGAATCCTGCATCCAGCCCTGAATCCTGCATCCAGCTCGAATTCCTCACCCATTCGCACCTGAATCCCCCATCCAGCCTGAATTCTCATCCCATTTTACAGCTGAATCCTGCATCCAGCCCCAATTCTCACCCATTTTACAGCTGAATCCTGCATCCAGCCCAAATCCTTATCCCATTTACAGGTGAATCCTGCAACCCAGCCCTGAATTCTGCATCCAGCCCGAATTCTCACCCCATTTTCAGCTGAATCCCCCATCCAGCCTGAATTCTCATCCCATTTTCAGCTGAATCCTGCATCCAGCCCCAATTCTCACCCATTTTATGGCTGAATCCTGCATCCAGCCCAAATTCTTATCCCATTTACAGGTGAATCCTTGATCCAGTCCCAATTCTCATCCCATTTTCAGCTGAATCCTGCATCCAGCCCCAATTCTTATCCCATTTATAGGTGAATCCTGCATCCAGCCCTGAATCCTGCATCCAGCTCGAATTTTCACCCCATTTGCAGCTGAATCCCCCATCCAGCCCCAATTCTCACCCCATTTGTAGCCCATATCCTGCATCCAGCCTGAATTCTCACCCCATTTTCTGCTGAATCCTGCAGCCAGACCCAAATCTCACTCCATTTACAACCTGAAACCTGCATCCAGACCGAATCCTGCATCCAGCCTGAATTCTCACCCTATTTACTGCTGAATCCTACATCCAGTCCAATTCTTATCCCATTTACAGGTGAATCCTGCATCCAGCCTGAATCCTGCATCCAGCCCCAATCCTCAGCCCATTTTCAGCTGAATCCCCCATCCAGTCTGAATTCTCATCCCATTTCCAGCTGAATCCTGCATCCAGCCCTGAATTCTGCATCCAGCTCGAATTCTCACCCCATTTGCAGCTGAATCCCCATCCAGCCTGAATTCCCACCCCATTTTCAGATGAATCCTGCATCCCAACTTGAATTCTTGTGCTGCACCTGAATCCAGCCTGCCCAGAGCCTTTCAGGGTCTCTAAAACCTCCTGGGCTCAGCCACAAATCCCAGCATCCCAAATTCCAAGATTTCCAGGACAATACTAAATTATCCCCCAAGATCCACCTCCAAGCAAATCCCCAGAGGGAAATTCAATTAATTTCCTCCTTCCCACCCCTCCTAAAACCACAAAAACTCGGAGAATCCCAGAATTGTGAGGAAGGATGAGAAGGGTGGGGTTGTCCCTGTCCCCCATCCTGCTCCCGCGGGCTCCAGGACCGCTGCAGACATTTCAACACTTCCCAAAATGATGCAGAAGCTCGTGGTTATAAAGTTCCTGACATAAAGATAAGGCCATCCTCCTCCCGGGGTAATTACAAGCCTATCACTCCCCAGTTAATTACGCACAGCTCAAGATCTTATTAGGTGGAGAATGGAAAAATCCGAGGCTCTGGGAACAAATCCGGCTGCCCTGAGCTGGCTGAGTGAAATATTCCCAGGGAAAAGGTGGGAATTCTCCTTTTAACCAAAATATTCCCAAGGAGAAGTGGGAATTTCTCCTTTTAACCAAAATTATTCCAAGGAAAAGGTGGGAATTCTCCTATTTAACCAAAATATTCCCAAGGAAAAGGTGGGAATTCTCCTTTTAACCAAAATATTCCCAAGGAAAAGGTGGGAATTCAACTTCAAACCAAACATTCCCAAGGAAAAGTGGAATTCAACTTTTAAACCAAAATATTCCCAGAGAAAAGGTGGGAATTCAACTTTTAACCAAACATTCCCGGGGAAAGGTGGGAATTCTCCCTTTAACCCAAATATTCCCAGGGAAAAGGTGGAGTTCTCATTTTAACCAAAATATTCCCAGAGAAAAAGTGAGAATTCACTTTTTAACCAAAATATTCTGAGGGAAAAGGTAGGAATTCTCCTTCAAACCAAAATATTCCAAGGGAACAGGTGGGAATTCTCCTTTAAACCACGGAATACGTTGGAAAAGCTTCCAAAATCATCTATTTCGGGCCCTTAGGGCTCTCCCCACTTTGTCCCCAGCCCCGAGCCAAGTGACAAATCCTTGGACAACTCCAGGGATGGGGACTCCAAACCTCCCTGGGCAGATGTTAAAAACTCTTTCCATGGAGAAAATTCCTCCCTTGAAAATCTTTTCCATGGAGAAATTCCTCTTTGAAAATCCTGTCCATGGAGAATTCCTCCTTGAAAATATTTTCCATGGAGAAATTCCTCCCTTCATGGAGAAAATTCTCCCTTGAAAATCCTGTCCATAGAGAAATTCCTCCTTGGAAATCTTTTCCATGGAGAAATTTTTCCCTTGAAAATCTTTTCCATGGAGAAATTCCTCCTTTGAAAATCCTGCCCATGGAAAATTCCTCCCTTCAAAATCCTTTCCGTGGAGAAATTCCTCCTTCATGGAGAAATTCCTCCCTTGAAAATCCTGCCCATGGAGAAATTCCTCCTTGAAATCCTGTCCATGGAGAAATTTCTCCCTTGAAAATCTTGTCCATGGAGAAATTCCTCCTTTGAAAATCTTTTCCATGGAGAAATTCCTCTTTGAAAATCCTGTCCATGGAGAAATTCCTCCCTTCATGGAGAAATTCCTCCCTTGAAAATCTTTTCCATGGAGAAATTCCTCCCCACATCCAACCTGAACCTGCCCTCATTTTCAGCTGATCAATAACGACAAACACCCAGCACCGCGACACACCCACCTGCAGCCCTGCAAACCCCAAAAACCCGAGGAGGTTTTTTTAGGGTTGTGCGCCCGAGGAATCCCCACAAGGGCACAATTAAATTTGTTAAATTTGAAGCTGCTAATTTTGGGGAGGAGCTGGAGGAGCGGGAGGAAGCTCTGTCAAGCCGCAACGATCCCTGGATGCCAGAGAGATGCACGCACCGACTCTGGGTGCTGTGTGGGGACAGGCCGGGGCAAACCCCAGCGAATGCATTTCCGAGCTCGCTGCCTGAGGGCTGGGACAGGTAACAACAGCCAGGGTGGAAGGGAGGGGAAAAAAAAAGAAAAAAATCCCAATTATAACAAGCAACTGTCGGAGAAAACACTTGGAAAAAAGTGACGGAGGTGGGGGAAGGAGCTGGAACTGGGACCTGGCTGTTCCCTGGAGAGCCAGCCCCAGGAATGGCCCAGAATATCAGGAGTTCACCCCAGAATTAACTGGCTTTTCCAGGAATTCCCGTGGCCAGGAGAGCTGGAGGTGGATCAGCTCCATCAGCAGCGACAGCAGGGATTTCGGGAAGCTGCTCCCACTCAAGGCTCCGAGGGATGGAGAATTTGCTCTGTCCCTCTTCGGGGCATTTAAAATCCAAGTGAAGCCCTCCACGCTCGCCTCCCAGCGGGGATGTGGCTGCTGGGAGTGCTGAAAGGGACATCACCTCACCCTGAGCGCTCACCCTGCTCAGGCTGCTGCCTCTGCAGCCAGCCAAGCCCTCCAACAGCTGCCAGCCCTGTGGCAGCCCCGGCAATTGGGGTTTGTGCCCAATTACAGTCTCAGCCTCCATGCCAGGAGCCGCTCCCAGGCTGTGGCTTGGTGAGAAACTCACCCCTTTCCACGTTCCTGCGGAAATCAGAGCAGCGCGAGTCTCCATGAAATCCTGGGCTCAGACACAAACCCCAACATCCCAAACTCCAAGATTTCCAGCTCAAACCACCAGACAGCTCAGACACAAACCCCAATATCCCAATGCCCAAGATTTCCATCTCAAACCACCAGGACAGCTCCAAATGATCACCTCAAGCCAATCCCCAAGAAGAAAAGTCAATAATTCTGTTTTCCAAGCTGTGCCCATCTCCCAGCTCAGCCTGCAAAGGCAGAAGTTCCCCGTGGGCACACAGGGAAGCTCAGACACAAACCCCAACATCTCAATGCCCAAGATTTCCCAGCTCAAACCACCAGACAGCTCTAAATGATCACCTCAGAGAGAATAAGTCAATAATTCTCTTCTCCATGCGGTGCCCATCTCACCATCTCCCAGATCAGCCTGCAAAGGCAGAAGTTCCCCATGGGCACACACAAGCCCAATCCAGGGCTCAGACACAAACCCCAATATCTCAACATCCAAGATTTCCCAACTCAAACCACCAGGACAGCTCAGACACAAACCCCAACATCCCAAACGTCCAAGATTTCCCATCTCAAACCACCAGGACAGCTCCAAATGATCACTCAAGCCAATCCCCAAGAAGAAAAGTCAATAAATTCTGTTTTCCAAGCTGTGCCCATCTCCCAGCTCAGCCTGCAAAGGCAGAAGTTCCCGTGGGCACACAGGAAAGCTCAGACACAAACCCCAACACCCCAATATCCAAGATTTCCCAACTCAACCACCAGGACAACTCCAAACGATCACCTCAAGAGGAAAAGTCACTAGCTCTGTTTCCAATCCCCAAGAGGAAAAGTCAATAATTCTCCAAGCTGTGCCCATCTCCCAGCTCAGCTGCAAAGGCAGAGGTTCCCCATGGGCGCACAGAGAAGGGACAGGAGCGTCCGTGTGTCTGTCCATCAGCAGCTGGAGCTGTTGGGGCAGCAATTCCCATCCCACCCAGAGCTCCCCAGGGGCATTTTCACCTTTAGGAACCCCCCTGGCACCCACAGCTGGAGGAATGTGCTGGAGCACACCATGAAAACTTTGGCTTTGCCCCAAATTCCGAACTGGAACCATTCCCTCTCTGCCACGGGAGGCCATCATTATTTACTCAGCGTTCTGTTAAATAAAGAGAGTGGGGAAAATAAATAAATAAAAGGAGGGTTTTAGGACAAGAAGAGCTGCTTATCGTTTCCTCCAATCTAGGGCTGGGTTTTGGAGAGTCACTCGCCTCCAGGTGACTGACAGCAGGGCTTGTGATGAAACTCTGGCTGCAAAAACATCTCCCTCCAAAAGGCTCCGGCAGAGCCAACAAATTCCAGCGGCTGAGCTGGCACTGCCACACCAACCCGCTGCTGGACAAAGCCAGGGTGGGGAGCTCGTTTCATGGCTGTCCTCCAAAATCCTGCCTCTTTGCAAGGGCAGAAAGCTGATTTTTTCTGGGTTTTTTTTAAGACTTTTTTCCCAGATTTTTTCTGATTATTCCGGGGGGCGGGGGGTTCCCAGATTTTTCTGATCTTTCTGAATTTTTTTCAGATTTTTTTCCCCAGATTTTTTCTAGAATTTTCTGAATTTCCAGGGGGTTTTTTTATACTTTTCCCAGACTTTTCTGATTTTTCTGATTTTTTCCCCAGATTTTTTCCTGATTTTTCAGATTTGTTTTTTTCAGATTTTTTTCCTGATTTTTCCGACTTTTTTCAGATTTTTCCCAGATTTTTCTGACTTTTCAGATTCTTCTTCTGATTTTTCCAGACTTTTTCTGATTTTCCAGATTTTTTTTTTCCCCAGATTTTTCTGATTTTTGATTTTCTGATTTCTCCAGTTTGGTTTTTGTTGTTTTTTTTTTTTTAATCAGGACCTTTTTTTTTTGGAGATCTGGCCAGCCTGGCAGGGCAGGGCAAGCCCTGGTCCCCCGCTGCGTGCCCAGGCTGGCAGCCCGGGGGTGCCGGTGGCCCTGGGCACGCTGCCCCTGCCAGGGACAGGACTGGACACGCTGTTTCCCTCTCGGGCTGCCTCTGGAAGGCTGCCAGGACATCCCCTGGGAAAAATCCCTGCTCCAAGAGTCCCAGACAACGGCAACG
>CM077479.1:7898174-7957071 GCA_039654755.1 Calcarius lapponicus
CCAGGTTCTCCTCGGGATCCCACCACAGCTGGAATAAAAGAGGAGCTGGGATCAGAATGAAACAGGCTGGACACTGGGCTGCTCCAAGAGGGGCATCCAGAGCCTGGGGTTTTCCAGAAAAACATGCAAATCCAAGTCTCAGCACAGAAAGTGTTCCCCCCAGCCCTCAGCTACAGGTACAGAGCTGGCAACAGCCCAGGAAAATTCCTGCCCCATTCCTTTGTGGGAAGCACAGGAGTGATTTCCCCTCTGCCTGGGGGAATGACTGAGCCAGGGATGGGACTGAATTCCTGGGGGAAACGGAATTCCCTTGGAGGAAACAGAATTACCTGGAGGGAAACTGAATTCCCTTGGAGGAAACCGATTTAGTTTGGAGGGAACTGATTTAGCTTGGAGGAATCGGAATTCCCTTGGAGGGAACTGAATTCCCTTGGAGGAATCAGAATTCCTTGGAGGGAACTGAATTCCCTTGGAGGGAACTGAATTTTCTGGGGGAAATTGAATTCCCTGGAGGAATCTGAATTCCTTGGAGGAAACAGAATTCCCTGAGGGAAACTCAATTCCCTTGGAGGAAACTGAACATCCTGGAGGAATCTGAATTCCCTTGGAGGAAACTGAACATCCTGGAGGAATCTGAATTCCCTTGGGGGAAACTGAATTCCCTTGGAGGAATCTGAATTCCTTGGAGGAAACAGAATTCCCTGAGGGAAACTGAATTCTCTTGGAGGGAGCTGAATTCCCTGGAAGAAATTTGATTCCCTGGAGGAAACAGAATTCCCTGGAGGAATCTCAGTCCTCTGGGGGAAACTGAGTTCCCTGGAGCCAGCCTGGCAAGTTCACCCACAAGCAGTTTTGGCTGCAAGTCCAGGAGCCCAGAAAGTCCCAAATCCCTGACCTGACACCCTGAAGCCACCTTGAGCAATCCCACAGCACAACCTGCCCAGGTGACCGGCCTTGGCTGCAGCCTGTCACCCGTGTCACCCGTGTCACCCGTGTCACCCGTGTCACCTGTCCTGTTCAACCACAGCTCCCAGCTTCCTGAAACTGGAGAGGGTTGTTGGCTCTGGCCTGGCTGCAATGTGCTCCAGGCTTTACCTGGGATTTACCAGGAGACCCCAAACCCCTCTCCAGGCAGGAAGGAGGCTCCATGGCCTTCCCCAAGCTGCATTTTCCTTGGCACTGGGGACACTGTGGAGGTGTCCAGGGTGTCCCCAAGGTGTCCCCCCCAAGCAGGACCCGGCTCCTGAAACCCCCCCAGAGCTGGAAGGAGTTAAACTCCTCATTTCTGAGGGATTTCTCCCTAATCTGTGCACATGGCCCAGGGGATCAGGGCTGTGGGTGGTGGTGCAAGCCTGTGGCAGCGCTCAGGCCCTGCGCCCAGCACCTGACTGCTCTGCAAACCCTCTTAGCCCAGCACTTTTCAAATTTAATTAAGAGGCTCCTCTGAAAGGCTTAAAGCCGCTGCTGTGCCAGCCCCAAAGCGCTCCCAGGAGCCTGACAAGGGCAGGAGGGAGCAGGGACACTCCATTTGCAGAGTTTCACCCAAATCACAAAGCCAAAAGTGAGCCTGGCAAGGGCAGGAGGGAGCAGGGCCACTCATTTTGCAGAGTTTTACCCAAACCACAAAGGCCAAAAGTGAGCCTGGCAAGGGCAGGAGGGAGCAGGGACACTCATTTTGCAGAGTTTCACCCAAATCAAAAAGCCAAAAGTGAGCCTGACAAGAGCAGGAGGGAGCAGGGACACTCATTTTGCAGTTTCACCCAAATCACAAAGCCAAAAGCGCTCCCAGGAGCCTGACAAGGGCAGGGGGGAGCAGGGACACTCATTTTGCAGAATTTTACCCAAACCACAAAGCCAAAAGTGAGCCTGGCAAGGGCAGGGGGGAGCAGGGACACTCATTTTGTAGAGTTTCGCCAAAGCCACAGCAGGGAGTGGTGGGGAAAACATGAAAAAATAACCAACAAAAAACCAAACCCTGAAGGTGATGCTGAGAGCTCAGGGTCAGATTCTTTTCTGCAGAGGTAATGGGGGAAGAGGGAGGAAATTCAGGTTAATAAAAAACGGGCTCTGGTGGTTAAAGTTTGCCAGCCCTGAGGATGGATGTGCTCAGCCTGAGCCACGGGGCTCCCAGGGCAGGGCAGGGCTGGCACTGCCAGGGCACAGGGCAGCCGTGCAGGTGGCAGAACTGCTGGAAATCCCCATCCCTCCTCACCTCCCCAGCCAGCCTGGAAAAATCACAGCAGCAGCAGGCCCTGGGTTAACTGTGTAATACTCAGGACAAGAATTATGTAGTTATAAATAGAGTATTATGTAGCTCTAAATATGTATGTCTATATAAAAATGCAAGTATAATATATAAAAATGCAAGTATTTTATAGTTATAAATAGATATAAAAATACAAGTATAATGTACAAGTATAGTAATATATATATACACATATAAATACATGTATAACACATATAAATACAAATATATAGAAAATACATATATATACATACAGAACTACAAATATAACATATAGGAATACGAGTATTATATCTTTATTGTTATAGTTATACATATAAATATTTATAATACAAGTATAATATATAAAACTACAAGTATAATATACAAGTGTAATACATATATATACATACAAATACATATATATAGATATAAATATACAAGTATAATACATATAAATGCATATATATATAAAATACATATCTGTGCATACAGAACTACAAATATAATATATGGGAGTACAAGTATTATAGCTTTATAGTAATAAATATAAATATATGCAAATACAAGTATAATATATGCAAATACAAGTATTTTACAGTTATAAATAGATATAAAACTACAAGTATAATATACAAGTGTAATACATATAAAAATACATATATATACATCTAAAAATACAAGTATAACACATATAAATATATATAAATACATATCTATACATACAGAACTACAAATATAATATATAGGAATACAAATATTAGATCTTTATAGTTATAGTTATTATATAAAAAGACAAGTATAACATATAGAAATACAAGTATTATATAGTTATAAATATATATAGAAATACAAGTACAATATACAAGTATAATACATATATATGCATATAGAAATACACATATATATACATATAGAAATACATATATATACACATAGAAATACAAGTACAATATATAAAAATAAAAGTATAAGATATAGAAATACAAGTATTATATAGTTATAAATAGTTATATACATACAAATATAATACATATATATGCATATATAAATACACATATATATACACATAGAAATACAAGTACAATATATAAAAATAAAAGTATAATATATAGAAATACAAGTATTATATAGCTATAAATAGTTATATACATACAAGTATAATACATATATATGCATATATAAATACACATATATATACATATGGAAATACATATATATACACATAGAAATACAAGTACAATATATAAAAATAAAAGTATAATATATAGAAGTACAAGTATTACATAGTTATAAATCCAGGGAAGCTTTGCATCACTTCCCTAGATTTCTCCCCATTCCAAACCACAGCCCAGCACCGTTCTCCTGTCTCTCCAGGAGAATTCCTCGCAGGAAAAGCAGCTCGAAGCAGGCAGGGAGCCCGGTTTGGCAGTGTCAAGGTGAGAAGCTCCAAGCACCACCCAGGAGGAAGATCCCAGCTCGCCCAAACAGCCTCTCCCTTCCCAAAATTAGCCCCAGACCAAGCTCCCACCTGGAAGCTCTGCCAGGAGCTGCAAACTCAATTACCTGCATGACAGCAGCTCCATGCCCTGACTTGAAATTTGAAGTTTGGGGTTGAGGAGTTTGGGTTCCCGCCCCCAACCCCAACCCCATTTTTGGCTGCTTGGCAAAGTTCCCCCAGCAGGAAATTCGGAAGAGAAACAGTCTCAGTGTCAATAGTGCCCCGAGCTTATTTACCCAGGGCTATTTGCACGAGATAATCGCTCACAAGTGTCTCACCTCCTCCACTCCAAGTGATGTCATGGAAGTGGCATCCAGGGCAGGAGCCAAAGTGAACCAACATAACCCAGGCCCAGCAGGAAACGGCTCAGGAGCCTCTCCACGTGCAGGGAATGCAGCTCCCCTTCTCCCCAGGGCTGGCCAGGACTTGGAACCTGCTCCCCTGGGACTGTGCAGGACGTGAAATCTGCTCCCCTTCTCCCCAGGGCTGTCCAGGACATGGAATCTGCTCCCCTAGGACTGTGCAGGATGTGAAATCTGCTCCCTTTCTCCCTGGGGCTGTCCAGGACTTGGAATCTGCTCCTCTTCACCTGGAATAGAAATTCCTGTCCCCCAGAGCTCCCCTTCACATGGAACCTGCTCCCCCTTTCCTCTGGGACTGTCCAGGACCTGGAACCTGCTCCCCTTCTCCCCAGGGCTGGCCAGGACTTGGAATCTGCTCCTCTTCACCTGGAATAGAAGTTCCTGTCCCCAGAAGTCCCTTTCACATGGAACCTGCTCCCCTTTTTCCCCTAGGATTGCCCAGGACATGGAATCTGCTCCCCTTTTCCTTTGGGATTGCCCAGGACGTGGAATCTGCTCCCCTGGGACTTTCTAGGACTTGGAATCTGCTTCACTTTACCTGGAATAGAAATTCCTTTCCCCCACAACTCCCCTTCATAGGGAATCTGCTCCCCTTTTCCTTTGAGATTGTCCAGGACATGAAATCTGCTCCCCTTTCTCCCTGGGGCTGTCCAGGACATGGAATCTGCTCCCCCGAGGCTGTCCAGGACTTGGAACCTGCTCCCCTGGGACTGTGCAGGAGTGAAATCTGCTCCCTTTCTCCCCGGGGCTGTCCAGGACTTGGAATCTGCTCCTCTTCACCTGGAATAGAAATTCCTGTCCCCAGAAGTCTCTTTCACATGGAACCTGCTCCCCCTTTCCCCTGGGACTGTCCAGGACATGGAATCTGCTCCCCTGGGCCTGTGCAGGACATGAAATCTGCTCCCTTTCTCCCTGGGGCTGTCCAGGACATGGAATCTGCTCCCCCGAGGCTGTCCAGGACTTGGAATCTGCTCCCCTTCACCTGGAATAGAAATTCCTGTTCCCCAGAGCTCCCCTTCACATGGAACCTGCTCCCCTTTTCCTCTGGGACTGTCCAGGATCTGGAACCTGCTCCCCTTCTCCCCAGGACTGGCCAGGACTTGGAATCTGCTCCTCTTCACCTGGAATAGAAGTTCCTGTCCCCAGAAGTCCCTTTCACATGGAACCTGCTCCCCCTTTTCCCTGGGAGTGTCCAGGACATGGAATCTGCTCCCCTTTTCCTTTGAGATTGTCCAGAACATGGAATCTGCTCCCCTGGGACTTTCCAGGACTTGGAATCTGCTTCCCTTTACCTGGAATAGAAATTCCTTTCCCCCACAACTCCCCTTCACATGGAATCTGCTCCCCTTTTCCTTAGGGACTGCCCAGGACATGGAATCTGCTCCCCTTTTCCTTTGGGATTGTCCAGGACATGGAATCTGCTCCCCTTTTCCTTTGGGACTGCCCAGGACTTGGAATCTGCTCCCCTTCACCTGGAATAGAAATTCCTTTCCACCAGAACCCCCATTCATTCCATTCACATGGAATCAGCTCCCCTTTTTCGCCTAGGATTGCCCAGGACATGGAATCTGCTCCCCTTTTCCTTTGGAACTGCCCAGGACATGGAATCTGCTCACCTTTTCCCCTGGCAGAGCACTGTTTTGTACATAACAGAATGCATCTTTTGCAGGAGAAAAGAAAAAAAAAAAAACAAATTTATAAAAAAAAATATTTAAACTTTGAGTCATTTCCAACAAGCACAGCCAGCAGGGTCCTGCTTGGAGGGGACTCCTGCACCTGGGTGCATTTCCAGACCTCATTCAAACAAGGACAAGTGGGAAGCTGACGTTCCTTCCAGCTCCTTTCAGCTCTCCGTGTTCCCAAAAGCTCAGGGACCACAGGGACAGCCCTGCTTGGCAGCCCTCAAAAAGAACCCTCTTGCCATTTTATCCCATTCTTCAAACAACTAAAAGCCAAGAGGGAGGTGGAGCCCGGGGGGGTATCAGACGATTAAATATCCCCAGCAGCCCAGAGAGAGAAGAGCACAGGAACAAAGGGGTGGGGAGGGGGAAGAAAAAAAAAAATCTGCTTTTTATTATTAAACTATTCTCTCAAATTTCTAATAAGCAGGTTGAAGTTTAAATTACCAGATCTCTGACAAAGTCAGGATCCAAACAGCTCAGGAGGCTGCAGATAACAATCGCCTTCCCCCGGATCGCTTTCAAGGCTCTTTCTGCCGAGACAAAGCTCCCATTCAGAGGGGCACTGGCACCTCGGGGCTTCGGTTTCCCCCAGCCCTGGAGCCCCAAAGGCTCAGCCAGGGACACAGGCGGGCCCTGCACCTGCAGCAGGACGGCACAGAAAGGACCAGGAGTGCTGGAAAACCCAGGCAGCTTCACACAGCCCTACAAAATCTGCCAGATTTGGGGGGGAAATGAGGGAATGAGGAGCCCTGGGTGCTCACAGAGCCGCCCCAGTGTTTGGGTGCTGGCGAGGATAAGGCAGAGCCAGAGGATGTGCCGCAGCTTGTCCCAGGTGGGATTAAAGCTGGAAGCATTCCTGGCCTGGGAATGTGGCAGGAAGGATGTACCAAACCCCTGAGCATCAAAGTTCTGAGGGAATGGAAGGGGAAAAAAGAGACATTTGATAGTGGATCAGGAAGGTGAGACCGGGCTGGGAGAAGGGGCAGGTGATAAACACAGAGCACCTGGGCACAGAGCAGTGAAATCTCCATTTCCAGCCCCACAAACGCACCCAGATCCCCAATGCATGGAAGGATCTGCAGCTCCTAACTCCTGTGTCACATTTCCCCTGGTGCAGGGTACAAGATTGTGTGGTGAAATCTCCATTTCCAGCACCACAAACGCACCCAGATCCCCAATGCATGGAAGGATCTGCAGCTCCTAACTCGTGTGTCACATTTCCTCTGGTGCAGGTGCAAGAACATGTGGTGAAATCTCCATCTCCAGCACCACAAACGCACCCAGATCCCAAATGCATGGAAGGATCTGCAGCTCCCACAGCTCCTAACTCCTGTGTCACACTTCCCCCAATGCATGGAAGGATCTGCAGATCCCACAGCTTCTCTGTCCCACTTCCTCTGGTTCGGGTACATGAAATCTCCATTTCCAGCACCACAAACTCACCCAGATCCCCAATGCATGGAAGGATCTGCAGCTCCTAACTCCTGTGTCCCACTTCCTCTGGTGCAGGTGCAAGAACGTGTGGTACAAGCTACAAGAACGTGAAATTTGGTGGGTGATGATTTATGATCATGGTTTGTATTTTTGTTCAGGTTTTTTTGTGGGGGAGGTTAGTTCTGGGGTTAATTCTGCGTTTGTTTGGGGGTGGTTATGGAGGGCTGGTGACAGCTGGCACAGGGGGACAGACACAGACCCCCAGCCCCAATTCCAGCCGGGGCTTTGCATGGGCTGAACCCATTTTCAGCTCAGCCCCACGGGCCGTGTCCCCACGGGTGCCACCAGCTGCTGTGCCCCCGGAGGCACCAGCAGCGGCGCTAATTGGGGTTAATTAAGCGGGAGCCAGCTGGGGGGGACCCTGGCTCATCCCTCGGGATCAGCTGGCAAACAGCATCCCCATTCCTCAGCACGGGAATTGAGGATTCTCCAGGAAATGCCGTCTCTTGCGCCTCCCCTCCTTGCTGATAATCTGCTTCCCCTGGCTGCTCCCAGCTGCCCCTGCTCGGCTTGGGGCTGATCATTCTGATAATTCCCGTAATTCCGGCTGGAAAGGCTCCACATTCCCGGGCTGCCCCTGGAGCAGGAGGAAGCCTGGCAGGCCCACCTGGGGCAGGTGAGCTCCCAGGGATGCTGCACGGCCAAAAGCCGCAGGAATTTCCCTCTTCCTTCCCAGGAACGTTTAGCCCCACCTGCCCAGCAGCTCAGGGAGGTGCCAGCGAGGTGAAGGACAAGAACAAACCGACATCCCCTAAATCCTCTTCTCCTCTGGAGCTTGGAATTGAGGCTGAATTTCCTCCCCCCAGCGCTGCTCAGCCTCAGGGCGCTGAGTCCCACCTCCTCTACTTCAGAACGCACCAAAAAAGAGGGGAAATGCCCTGAAGCAGCATTTGGGATTTGGAGCAGCTTCCCCAAGGGCCAGCAGTGCTCAGCACCTCTCCCCCCTGCCCACCCCGGTGGTGGCCGAGAGCGGCTCCAGCCTGGGAAGGCAGAGGAAGGAGATTTCATCCCATAGATCACCCTGGAACAACTCCCCCCACACCTCCCCAGCCCGGCCCGCCGTCACGATTCCTCTAATTAATTCAGGAGAAAATTAATTACGGCAGGATTTGCGGCAGCGCAGCATCTAATGACCGACTCCTGCGCTCCAAAGCAGATCATCCCAGCTCCCGCCTGCGCTGCCAAAGCCGGGCCTGCCTCCTCCCCCTTCCCAGCCCAGCACAAAGCCCTGCTCTAAATTAGGCAGGGAAAAGAGTGGCTTGGCAAAAACGAAGCCGAGCACCGAGGTCAGGCCCTGAAAAACAACAGCGGTGCCTAAGAAACGCCGGCCTTAATCCCGTCATGCTTCCGCCAAAGATTCCCCTTTTCAAGGGTTTTCTTCCTGGTAAATTCCTGGTAACAAAGGTCCTCTCCATTGGGCTGTGAATTTTAGGGCACGGTTGCTTGGTATTGCCAGGCTGCAAAGCAGGAGGTTTGTGCTGCAGAGGATGGCTCGGGGTTCAGTGAGGTAATTCAAAAGGAGTTGGAATCTCGGGGCGGGCAGGGCTGATCTGCGCCAAAATTGCTCCAAACTGAAGCCGAGTTCTGCTCCTGGGAATTCGGATTTTTGGGAAGGTGCTCTCCCCATCCCCTCCCCTGCAAGCTGGCTCTGCCCATCTCCCCCCTGCTCCCCGAGGATGTTCCCAAAACTTTGTGATGCTGTGAGTGCCCAAAGCCCAGGATTTGCCTCTCCCACCCCAGGGCACTGCCCTGCATCTGCCCAGCCTCACCAGGGGCTGGGGGTGTCCCCTCCCTGTCCCTGGGGTCCCTGCACCATCTCAGCCCCCCTCCGCACCCACAGTGGCACTGCAGGCCACCCTGTGCTGCCCCCCGAGCCAGCCAGGACACCAAACCCTTCCCATTCCCCAGGACACCAAACCCTTCCCAGGACACCAAACCCTCTCCCATTCTGAGGGACACAAACCCTTCCCATTCCCAGGGACACCAAACCCTTCCCATTCCCAGGACACCAAACCCTTCCCATTCCCAGGGACACCAAACCCCTTCCCAGGACACCAAACCCTTCCCATTCCCAGGACACCAAACCCTTCCCATTCCCAGGACACCAAACCCTTCCCATTCTGAGGGACACCAAACCTTCCCCAGGACACCAAACCCTTCCCAGGACACCAAACCTTCCCATTCCCAGGGACACCAAAACCCTTCCCATTCCCAGGACACACAAACCCTTCCCACTCCCAGGGACACCAAACCCTTCCCAGGGACACCCAAACCCTTCCCATTCCCAGGACACCAAACCCTTCCCATTCCCAGGGACAACCAAACCCTTCCCAGGACACCAAACCCTTCCCCATTCCCAGGACACCAAAACCCTTCCCATTCTGAGGGACACCAAACCCTTCCCAGGACACCAAACCCTTCCCAGGACACCAAACCCTTCCCATTCCCAGGGACACCAAACCCTTCCCATTCCCAGGACACCAAACCCTTCCCACTCCCAGGACACCAAACCCTTCCCAGGACACCAAACCCTTCCCATTCCCAGGACACCAAACCCTTCCCAGGACACCAAACCCTTCCCATTCCCAGGACACCAAACCCTTCCCAGGACACCAAACCCTTCCCATTCCCAGGGACACCAAACCCTTCCCATTCCCAGGACACCAAACCCTTCCCATTCCCAGGACACCAAACCCTTCCCATTCCCAGGGACACCAAACCCTTCCCATTCCCAGGGACACCAAACCCTTCCCATTCCCCAGGACACCAAACCCTTCCCATTCCCAGGGGACAACCAAATCCTTCCCATTCCCAGGGACACCAAACCCTTCCCAGGACACCAAACCCTTCCCAGGACACCCAAACCCTTCCCATTCCCAGGACACCAAACCCTTCCCATTCCCAGGGACACCAAACCCTTCCCATTCCCAGGGACACCAAACCCATTCCCAGGGACACCAAACCCTTCCCATTCCCAGGGACACCAAACCATTCCCAGGGACACCAAACCCTTCCCATTCCCAGGGACACCAAACCCTTCCCATTCCCAGGGACACCAAACCCTTCCCATTCCCAGGACACCAAACCCTTCCAGGACACCAAACCCTTCCCAGGACACCAAACCCTTCCCATTCCCAGGACACCAAACCCTTCCCAGGACACCAAACCCTTCCCAGGACACCAAACCCTTCCCATTCCCAGGACAACCAAACCCTTCCCAGGGACACCAAACCCTTCCCATTCCCAGGGAGCAGCTCCTGCTCCAGCACCCCCACCCTGCTCCAGGGAGGGTGAGCTGGGGCACCAGCCAGGGTGGGGGACGAAGGAAGAGCAGGAGCTGGGAATGCTGGAGCCACCTCAGTGTCCCTGGGCATCCCTCAGTGTCCCTGGGCATTCCCAGTGCCATCCCAGTGTCCCTGAGCATCCCCCAGTGTCCCTGGGCATCCCCCAGTGCCACCTCAGTGTCCCTGAGCATCCCCAGTGCCATCCCAGTGTCCCTGAGCATTCTCCAGTGTCCCTGAGCATCCCCCAGTGCCACCTCAGTGTCCCTGAGCATTCTCCAGTGTCCCTGGGCATCCCTCAGTGTCCCTGGGCATTCCCAGTGCCATTCCAGTCTCCCTGAGCATCCCCAAGTGCCACCTCAGTGTCTCTGAGCATCCCCCAGTGTCCCTGAGCATCCCCCAGTGCCACCTCAGTGTCCCTGAGCATTCTCCAGTGTCCCTGGGCATCCCTCAGTGTCCCTGAGCATCCCCCAGTGCCAACCCAGTGTCCCTGAGCATCCCCCAGTGTCCTGGGCACCTCCAGTGCCACCCCAGTGGGGTGAGGGGGTCACTGGGGCACTGCAGCCCCAGGAGCAGAGCTTTGCACAAGCCTGGTGCAAACAGAGGGAGGAGCACCCCCTGTGCCTGCCCTGATCCATCCCAGCAGCTCTGGCAGCTCTGGCAGCTCAGGAGGACACAGAGATGTCCAAGACGCTCTTGGTCCCACCATGAGGCCCCTCCAGCACCCCCGAGGAGAGGCCAAAACGGCCCCAAAGGGCTCCTGGCAACCTGTGAGGAGCCAACAATCCTCCTGAGCCCTCCTGAAATGGGGCAGGAGCCTCTCAGGGCCAGGCTGGGCACAGCCTCCACTCCCAAACCCTGATCCCACTGATCCAAAGGGAGCTCAGTGCCCAAACCCAGCTGGCCCCAACCTTAGAGCATCCCCCGGGTCTGAGCGATTTCTGGAGCCCCCAGCCCTGCAAACAGCACCCTGAGCACCCTGGCAGGAGCAGCCCATGCTGGGCACGGGGCTGGCACAGCCTCCACTCCCAAACCCTGATCCCACTGATTCAAAGTGCCCAAACCCAGCTGGCCCCAACCTTAGAGCATCCCCTGAGTCTGAGCGGCTCCTGGAGCTGCCACGTCTGCTCCCAGTGTCCCCAACCCTGCAAAGAGCACCCTGGGCACCCTGAGCACCCTCTCCTGTCCTGGCAGGAGCAGCCCATGCTGGGCACGGGGCTGGCACAGCCTCCACTCCCAAACCCTGATCCCACTGATTCAAAGTGCCCAAATCCAGCTGGCCCCAACTTCAGAGCATCCCCTGGGTCTGAGCAGCTCCTGGAGCCCCCAATCCTGCTCTCAGCACCCTGGGCACCCTGGCAGGAACAGCCCAGGCTGGGCATGGAGCTGGCACAGCCTCCACTCCCAAACCCCAACCCCACTGGTTCAAAGGGAGCTCAGTGCCCAAATCCAGTTGGCCGCAGCTTCAGAGCATCCCCTGGGTCTGAGCGGCTCCTGGAGCTGCCACGTCTGCAAACAGCACCCTGAGCACCCTGAGCACCCTCTCCTGTCCTGGCAGGAGCAGCCCAGGCTGGGCACGGGGCTGGCACAGCCTCCAGCTGCCCCGGGGAGCCTTTTGGGGCAGGGTTTGTTCAGCTCCTGGCTGGCCCTGCCGGCCCCACTGGCTGTTATATAACGGGTGAGCAGTGCCAGTGCCCGAGTGGCACTGCCAGCAGCCAGCCTGGGCAGGGCACCGAGCTCAGCTCCAGCAGCAGCAAAATTTTCATTTTCAGCCCTAATTCATCCCCTGCTCGTGGCACGGATGAAAGCTGAGGAGATCAAAGCAGGCTGGCGCTTATTTCAGCCTCTGAAAGCTGCAGTAAATGTTTGATGGAGTGACTTTGCCCACGGTGGGGGGACACCCAGCTGGGGCAGAGGTGTTCAGAGCATCCTGCTCCCACCTCCTCCTCTCCCTCGAGTCCGATTTTTCCCAAATTTCTGCTGGAGGGAGCAGAACCAGGAGCAGCAGCCCAGGAAAATCTGCATTTGATCGATATTGCCACTCCAGGGAAACCAGCCAAGGAAACTGCACAAAGCTCCAGAAAGGGCCAGAGGATGTTACAAAGTTACCTTTAGAGCTGCTTGGAATTTTGGGCAGTGGGGGTGTTTTCCATTAAAAACCCACCCAAAAAACACATCCCAAACTTGTGCACAACTCAGCTCTTCACCCAAACAGTTCCTAAACCCGGATTTGAATAAAAACCCGATAAGATTTATAGGGAAACCAGAAGGGATTATAGCAGGAAAAGCCTCTCTTTTGAGAAAACGAGGCTTGGGGGAGCTCCCAGAGCCTGCAGGCAGCTCCAAGAGCACAGAGCGAAGCCCAACCCCGCGGTGGGGAGCCCCAAACGCGGCAGGGAGAAGATGAAGCCCCGGCTGTGCCTCCCGCAGCCCCTCCAGCACCCCCCAGCTCCTCTGGCTGTTTGTTTTCCCAATTTCCCCGCAGCAAACCAGGCCAGTTGGAAAGAAAAGGAGTAAAAAAACAGAGCGGAGGGGGAGGGAGGGAAGGAGGGAGGGAGGGAGGGAAGGAGGGGGAATTAACTCTTTGCCACCGCGCTGTCCATCCCCAGCAGATTTTAATCCTGCCGCAGCAAGGTCAGAGTTGAAGCCTGGGCTAAAGGGCTTTGTTTTGTCCTTGGGAACCGCGTGTGACCAGCGGCAGGTCGGGAGGAGGCAGAGCCGCAGCCCCTGCTCCGAGCGCCAGCTGCTTTTACCTCCCACATTCCCAACGCCTCACCCCCGAAACACTGCGGCGTTTTCTCGCTAAACTGTTTCTTTTGTTGCGTTTGAAAGTTGCTTTTCGGCTTTCTCCTCCAGCGGCCGGGGATTTCAGAAGGGTTATTTGGGGGCTGGGGAAAGATTAAACCGCGCTGGAGGAGCTGGACGCGGCTCGTTTGACTCCCGAAGGAGGCTGAGCGTGGAAAAGGCTCCCCCCGAGCTGCTGCAGGGGTTAGGGGCGAGGCAGGAGGAGCCAGAGGAGCCTCTCCCAGCCTTCCCCGGCTGCCGGCGCACCCCGAATTCCATCAGGCTCAGCCCGAATTCCAGCAGGATCAGCCCCGATCCCCGCCGGTCCCACGCTCCCCGCGCATCCCGTTCCCATGGCAACGCCGCATCCCGCCGGGATGGGAGGGATGGCGTCATCGGCCCGGCAGCCAATGGGAGCCCGCCGAGGTGATGTCATGGCCGCGCCCCCGCCCGGCGGCAGCGACCCCCGGGCCCCGCTGGGGCGGCACCAAGCGGGGACAGCGACACCGGGGACACCCCGGGACAAACGCACCGCGTCCCGCCCGCCCTGCCAGATTTTGGGGCCAAATTTTTGTTTTTCCTTTTCCCCCGAGCTCGGCCCAGGCTGGGCCCTGCCCGAGGTGACGCTCCCAGCACAGCCAGGCCGGGGGCTGGAGCGGAGCAGGGAGAGGCTCGGTGGCACCAGGAGGGACACGAGGGTCCCCTCGGGGCCCTGCAGAAAGGAGAGAACGGGAAAACGAGCAGGGAGCACGGGGAGCACGCTGGGGAGGGGCTCGGGGGTGCCAGGAGGGGTCGGGGTGGCACAGTGGGTGACAGCAGTGTCCCCTCTCTGCCCCACTGTGCAGTGGGTGACAGCAGTGTCCCCTCTCCACTCCCCTGCAGTGTCTGGGTGACAGCAGTGTCCCCTCTCTGCTCCAGCGCTCAGGATGGCACAGTGTCCCCTCTCTGCCCCATTGTGCAGCAGGGTGACAGCAGTGTCCCCTCCCTGTTCCCCTGCACAGTGTCCGGGTGACAGCAGTGTCCCCTCTCTGCTCCAGCGCTCGGGATGGCGCAGCTGGGTGACAGCAGTGTCCCCTCCCTGCTCCCCTGCAGTGTCTGGGTGACAGCAGTGTCCCCTCTCTGCTCCAATGTCCTCTCTCTGCTCCAGCACTGGGAGCACACTGGTGAGGGCACAGCTGGGTGACAGCACTGTCCCCTCTCCACTCCCCTGCAGTGCCCGGGTGACAGCACTGTCCCCTCTCTGCTCCCCTGCACAGTGTCCGGGTGACAGCAGTGTCCCTTGTCTGCTCCAGAGCTCAGGATGGCACAGCTGGGTGACAGCAGTGTCCCCTCTCTGCTCCAATGTCCTGTCTCTGCTCCAGCACTGGGAGCACACTGGGGAGGGCACAGCTGGGTGACAGCAGTGTCCCCTCTCTGCCCCACTGCACAGCTGAGTGACAGCAGTGTCCCCTCTGCTCCAGTGCACAACAGGGTGACAGCAGTGTCCCCTCCCTGCTCCCCTGCACAGTGTCTGGGTGACAGCAGTGTCCCCTCTCCTATGCCCCGCCTGCCGAGGACACGGGTGACTCCAGGGGTGACCCCAAGGGTGACCCCAAGGGTGACCCCAAGGGTGACCCCAAGGTGACCCCAAGGGTGACTCCAGGGGTGACCCCAAGGGTGACCCCAGGGGTGACCCAGCCAGCACGGAGCGCTCGCTCCCGCCGGGTTTCCATTCACTCTGCCTCCCGAGAGCCTCTCCCGGGAGGGCCCCGCGCCCTGCGCAGCCCCCGCGGGCCCGGTGGCCGTGGCCGCAGCAGCGCTGTCCCCGCTGTCCCCGCTGTCCCCGCTGTCCCCGCCCGCCTCACCTGCCCCACGCCACTCCCGCCCCGCGCTGTTGCCAAAACTGCGGCTCGGCCGCTCCCAAAGCGAGAGCGGCAAAACCCGGCCGGGCGCGGGGTGGGGACGGTGGCACCCGGCCCGTTCCGCCACCCCGGGGGACAGAAAGGTGACACCGCCGTGCTGGGGCTCGCTGCCTGCTCTCGGGGCTGTGCGAGCACCCTCAGCCCTCATTTTCCTCAAAAGAGAGGCTTTTCCTGCTATAATCCCTTCTGTTTTCCCTGTAAATCTTATCAGGGTTTTATTCAAATCCGGGTTTAGGTGCAGAGGAAGGGGCTCAGAGCCGCAGAGCCAGCCCAGCTCAGCCCCAGGAAGCGCCGCTAATCAGGGAATCGGCAGCGCAGGAATTTTATCACCTGCGGACAGCTCCGGGCAGGTTTCTCCTCGTCAGCCCCTGTTTGATAAACACCCGGCCCGGCCGGCACGGCACGGCACGGCACGGGCAGGTCCTGCTCGGCTCCGGGGCACGGAGAGGGGGAGGATGCTGGGCTTTGTCCACCTGGCTGAGACAGAGCCTGAGCTGAGCCTGAGCCAGAGCTTGAGACTGAACCAGAGCCTGAGCAGAGCCTGAGCCGAGCCTCAGCGAGAGTCTGAGCCTGAGAGCAGAGCCTGAGCAAGATCCTGAGCAAGAGCAGAGCCTGAGCCAAGCCTGAGCTGAGTCAGAGCTTGAGACTGAACCTGAGTCTGAGCAGAGCCTGAGCAGAGCCAGAGTTTGAGACTGAACCTGAGTCTGAGCAGAGCCTGAGCCTGAGCAAGATCCTGAACAAGAGCAGAGCCTGAGCAGAGCCTCAGCGAGAGTCTGAGCCTGAGACAGAGCCAGAGCCGGAGCAAGATCCTGAGCAGAGCCAGAGTTTGAGACTGAACCTGAGTCTGAGCAGAACCTGAGCCTGAGCAAGATCCTGAGCAAGATCCTGAACAAGAGCAGAGCCTGAGCAGAGCCTGAGCTGAGCCTGAACCTGAGTCTGAGCCAAGCCTGAGCCTGAGCAGAGCCTCAGCGAGAGTCTGAGCCTGAGACAGAGCCAGAGCCTGAGCAAGATCCTGAGCAAGAGCAAAGCCTGAGCAGAGCCTGAGCCTGAACAGAGCCAGAAGAGAGCCTGAGCAAGAACCTGAGCAGAGCCTGAGCAGAGCCTGAGCAAGAACCTGAGCAGAGCCTGAGCAAGAACCTGAGCCAGAGCTGCTCCCCCAGCTCCTCACCCCAGGAGAGCATCACTCCGTTCTCCCAAGCTCTGCCGTTCCAGACGGCCACGGATTGAGAAGCAGCAGGTACCAAACCTGGCCCCTGTCTGGTGTTTATTCCTGGCAGCAGAGAGGAAAATCCCTTCAGAAATGGGGCTTTGGGATCAGGCAGCCGTGCCCTGGGCTGCCAAATGGGCCAGGCTCTGTCTGGCACCCAGCACAGCTCCAGGATGTCCCTGCCCCTGCCCTTCAGTGCCCCAGAGCCTCAGGAAACACACAAACCAGCCTGTCCCAAAAACCCCCAAAAAAACCCCGCAAAACCCCAATCCAGCCTGTCCCAAAAGCCCCAATCCAGCCTGTCCCTAAAGCCCCCCAAAACCCCAATCCAGCCTGTCCCAAAAGCCCCCAAAAAAGCCCAAACCAACCTGTCCCAAAAGCCCCCAAAAAAGCCCCAAACCAGCCTGTCCCAAAACCCCCCAAAAAACCCCAATCCAGCCTGTCCCAAAAGCCCCAATTCAGCCTGTCCCAAAAGCCCCCAAAAAAGCCCAAACCAGCCTGTCCCAAAAGCCCCCCAAAACCCCCCAAAACTCCAATCCAGCCTGTCCCAAAAGCCCCAATCCAGCCTGTCCCACAAAAACCCCCAAAACCCCAATCCAGCCTGTCCCAAAAGCCCCCCAAAAAAAACCCCAAAACCCCAATCCAGCCTGTCCCAAAAGCCCCCAAAAGCCCTCAAAACCCCCAATCCAGCCAGTCCCAAAAGCCCCAGTCCAGCCTGTCCCAAAAGCCTCAAAAACCCCAATCCAGCCTGTCCCAAAAGCCCCAATCCAGCCTGTCCCAAAAGCCCCAGTCCAGCCTGTCCCAAAACCCCCAAAAAACCCCCCAAAACTCCAATCCAGCCTGTCCCAAAAGCCCCAATCCAGCCAGTGGCTGACCCCAGGGGACCCCCAGCACCGGGACAGGCCACCCCCAGCTCTGGAGCTCAGCCCTGGCTCCCCAAACCCTGGGGAGGGAAGGGAGGCAGCTCCTCCCCTGCCATGAGTCACCTGTGCCCGCATCGATCAGGAATCTCCAAAAATAAACCCAGATAAGGATCTCGGGCTCAGGGGTGGCTCCAGGCACAGCCAGGGCTGAGCTCCAGAACATCAGCCCCACCTTTGACTCAGGGCTTGGGTATGGCAGGACAGCCCCAGACACCCCCGGGGATTTCCTGAACGGGAGTTGGGGGAAGAACAAAATAATCCCAAAGAGAAGAACAAAATAATCCCAAATAGAAGAACAAAATAATCTCAAAAACAAGAACAAAATAATCCTAAAAAGAAGAACAAAATAAACCCAAAAACCAAAATAATCCCAAAGAGAAGAACAAAATAATCCCAAGAAAAATAACAAAATAAACCCAAAAAACAAAATAATCCCAAATAGAAGAACAAAATAATCCCAAATAGAAGAACAAAATAAGCCCAAAAAACAAAATAATCCCAAATAGAAGAACAAAAATAATCTCAAAAAGAAGAACAAAATAAACCCAAAAAAACAAAATAATCCCAAATAGAAGAACAAAATAATCCCCAAAAGAAGGACAAAAAATAAGAGGAAGAACAAAATAATCCCAAGAAGAACAAAATAATGCAAAGAACAAAATAATCCCAAGAAGAAGAAAAAATAATGCAATGAATAATCCCAAGAAAAAAAGAACAAAATAATCCAAAGAAGAACAAAAAATAATCCCAAGAAGAACAAAATAATCCCCCCCAAAAATAATCCCAAAAAGAACAAAAAATAAGAGGAAGAACAAAATAATCCTAAAAAGAAGAACAAAATAATCCAGAGAACAAAAACCAATTTCACATGCTGGCTAAACAATTCTCCAAATCACATCCCAAAGCAGCAAAACGTGGAGAAGCTTCTCAGGAGAAAAGATCCCGGCAAAAGGATTTTTCATAAAATCTGTCTGTGACAGAGCAAGAAGAGGTTTCTCCATCAGGATCCACTCGAGAGACACGAGATCCTGCAATGGGTTGGGTGACCCTAAAGCTCAGCGGCTCCAGGGGCAGGGACATTTCCACTTCCCCCAGGTTGCTCCAAACCCATCCAACCATGAACACTCCAGGGATCCAACCCTGAACACTCCAGGAATCCAACCCTGAAAACTCCAGGTTGCTCCAAACCCATCCAACCATGAGCACTCCAGGGAACCAAACCCATCCAACCATGAGCACTCCAGGGATCCAAACCCATCCAACCATGAGCACTCCAGGGATCCAACCCCGAACGCCCCAGGGATCCAAACCCATCCAACCCTGAAAACTCCAGGGATCCAAACCCATCCAACCCCAAACGCTCCATGGATCCAACCCCAAACGCTCCAGGGATCCAAACCCAAATGCTCTGGGGATCCAAGCCCATCCAACCATGATCATTCCAGGGATCCAACCCCGAATGTTCCAGGGTTCCAAACCCAAACGCTCCGGGGATCCAACCCCAAACGCTCCGGGGATCCAAGCCCATCCAAGCCCAAACACTCCCAGGGGCAGGGACATTTCAATTTCTCCCAGGCTGCTCCTATCCCATCCAACCCCGAACGCCCCAGGGATCCAACCCCGAATGCTCCAGGGATCCAACCCCGAACACCCCAGGGATCCAACCCCGAATGCTCCAGGGACCCAACCCCGAACGCTCCGGCAATCCAAGTCCAAACGCCCCAGGGATCCAAGCCCATCCAACCATGAACACTCCAGGTTGCTCCAAGCCCACCCAAACACAAGCACTCCCAAGGGCAGGGATATTTCCATTTCTCCCAGGCTGATCCAAACCCATCCAACCCCAAACGCTCCATGGATCCAAGCCCATCCAACCCTGAACACTCCATGGATCCAACCCTGAACACTCCATGGATCCAACCCTGAACACTCCATGGATCCAACCCCGAACACTCCATGGATCCAACCCTGAACACTCCATGGATCCAAGCCCATCCAACCCCAAACACTCCAGGGATCCAAGCCCACCCAAACACAAACACTCCCAAGGGCCGGGACATTTCCACTTCTCCCAGGCTGCTCCAATCCCACCCAGGGATGGCCATTCCCACCAAACCTTCCCTTTGCCTGAATCCCAGCACCTCCAGTGGGAAAAGCAGAGCCTTCCCAAAAACTCAGGTGGTTTTTTCCAGAGCTGAGGCCCCCCAGGCCTCTCCTTTTCCCTTTCCCACCCCTGGCTGGGGAGTGCCCGTGCCTGGCACTGCCCAAACCCGGGGCAGATTAACCCCCCCAGGCTGTGTCACTGCGGTTAAATCAGATTTTTTGCCCCCCTTCCCTGCTCCCTGCCCTTTCCCGACAGGAATTCTGCGATTAAATCAGATTTTCTGCCCCCCTCCCCTGCTCCCTGCCCTTTCCCGACAGGAATTCTACCGGCTGGGCAAGGGGAAGGGCTGTTCTGTCACTGAGAGCAGGGAAATCAGGAAACGTTTCGTTCTCCATTTGGAATACTCCTCCCCATGAGCCAAAAGCTCTCGGCTGGGTTTTGGATACCCCCTGGGCATCCCTGGGGCTCCTTTGGGGTGCAGCGCGATCCTGATCCAACCCCCTGGGAATCACCACCCTTGCCTGGGGTGCTGCTTAATTAGCAGGCACTAATTACCGCCTGGATCCCCGCTGGGATGTATTTTTAGCCTAAACCGAGGAGATCCGTGTGGGTTTCTCGGGCGTTCTTTCAGCACCTGAGCCCCATCAGCGCCGCAATAACCACGGGAGAACATTCCAGCGCTTCCCACGCCCACACCATCCCCGGCAGGGCCAGCCGGTGCCTCCCAATTACAGCAATTAACGTTATTAATAAACCAGCCCGGGTTTCCTCACAGCAGAACCTGCAGGGGCCTGTCGGAGGAACAAGGAGCCCCTGGGCGATTTCGGGAACGATCGGAATTACGGGATGACACCGCGGGGTCTCTCTCCGGAGGTTTTGGGGAGACCCACGAGTGTTCTCCCCACCCCTAAAAGCTCCTGCAGAGCCTGGAACCAGGAAGGTGAAGCTCCATTGATAACTGCATTCCATGGAATTATCCTGGTGGGATTGCACCCATTCCCAACCTTCCCTGCAGGAGGAGCGCAGGGAGACAGGGAAATGGAATATTTCCTCCTCTGGGGCCAGCAGCAGCTCCTCACCCTCTCCTTCCAGCCTGGGAAGGTTTCTGCCCCTTGATGGGGTTTGATTTTTAAGGCTCCAAGCCCTGCCCTCCCCTCTTTCCCAACACCTCAGCGCCTGTTTTCCCTTCCCAAGCCCCAGAGAAAGCGCTCGGGAGCAAGACCAGGCACAGAGAGAGGAAGCAGCAGCTTCCTTCCCCATCCCAGGCCAATTATCCCCACGTTACACAAGGCACCATCCCCGCCCCAAACTTTGGGATCGGGATCCTCCACCACCCCCGGGGCAGCCTGGAAATGCCCATCCCAAAGGAGTTTTCCTGCTGCAAATTCCCCAGGTGGGATTCCCTGTAAATCCCGCCGAGCCCAGGCATTTACATCCCATTTTACATGGAAAGCACTAAAAATGGGATCACACCTTTTAAAACTGATATTTCCACCTCGCTGTAGCCCAGGCCCTGCCTCTGCCACCCCCCCTCCCCACCAGGCTCTGCCATCAGGCCTCCGATTTTAATTGAAAAAACGTGATTTAGGTTAATTGGCTGCAGATGAGCTACAGGGGAACATTTGATGCGGATTTGCAGATTTATGGCAGCGGGGACTCGACCATCCCAGGTTTTGCATCCCCCTCACAGCCCCACGGCCAGAACAGCTCAGCTGGCCAAAAAAAAAAAAAAAAAGTAATTAGTGTTTAATTTCTTAACAATTTTTTTTTACCTTCCTTTTAATTGCTCCACATAAAACTGTCCTAGAATTTTACAGCCTGGCCCAGTCCTCATTGCTGGTTTTAATTAGGCTGAGGCAGGGCTGGCGCTTAATTTGAGAGGGGGAGGACATCAGAGCAGGCTCGGGGAAGGTTTTGCCATTCTGAGCACCCAGAAAACATCAAAACATCAGCAGGAGCAGAAGGGAGAGGAGCAGGGCTGGCTCATCCTGCTCGTGGTCCCATGAGATCTCTGGTGGAAAGGAGCAGAGCTCTCTGCCAGCTGAATTTCCTCTCCTTGAGGGCGACCAAAGCACATTTTAGAGGGGAAATGAGCTCAGCCTGGGGCAGCTTTGGGGTAATTCCCATTCCTGGGGGATTGGGGCTCCCAGCCCTTCCTCAGAGAGGGGCTCTGGCACCTATAGAGATCCCAAACCTCTCCCAGCCTGGAGCCAAGGAATTCCCTGCAGGACAGCAGAATTCCCACCCAGCAAGGGTTAATGTTGGCATTTGGGAGAGCAAAGCCATAAATCCATGGATTCCCCCTGCAGGACACCAGAATTCCCACCCAGCGAGGGTTAATGTTGGCACTTGGGACAGCAAAGCCATAAATCCATGGATTCTCCTTCAGGACAGCAGAATTCCTGCCCACCAAGGGTTAATGTTGGCATTTGGGAGAGCAAAGCCATAAATCCATGGATTCCCCCTGCAGGACAGCAGAATTCCTGCCCAGTGAGGGTTAATGTTGGCATTTGGGAAAGCAAAGCCATAAATCCATGGATTCTCCTTCAGGACACCAGAATTCCCGCCCAGCGAGGGTTAATGTTGGCATTTGGGAGAGCAAAGCCATAAATCCATGGATTCCCCCTGCAGCCAGGCTGGCTTTCCTTCCAGCTGCTCACCCAGGAAGGTCCCACCCTTCCCTGGCTGTGTTTGCTCAGAGCTGGGGGATCCAAAGGGGAATATTCCTTAGGAACCCCAAAATTCCCAAATCCCACATCCCTGGGTCTGCCCCTGCACCCACCCACGGATCCATTCAGGATTCTGTGTTGGGAAAGGATGGCACAAAGGGAGCAGGATTCCTTGGTGTTGTGGTTTAAAGGACAAGGTGGGGATCAACCACAGCCTGGACTCAACCTTGGAAACCTTTCCCAACCTGAATGATCCTGGCAGAAACTTCCAGTCACCCTGGCTGCTCCCAAATCATCATTCTGAATCCGTGCTCATGAAGCCACGGTGCTTTTCTTATGACAGGACCCCCTTCTTTGGTTAAATAATGTTCAAAATCCTAAAAAAATAATGATCATAAATGGGTATTTCCACCACCTGAATGTCCCTTTCACGTTCTGTTTCCGCAGGGCACCTCCTGGTGCTCCCAGGGGAGGAGGGAACGGCATCCAGGCACAATTAACACCGGGATTTTAGGGGAAATAATTTGCATTTCAGTGGCTTTTGGAGCAGGAGGGATGGCAGTGCTGGGTAAAGGCTGGAAAGGACAGGGGAGAACTTTCCTGCAAAATGAAGGTGCTCAACTCCTGGGCTGGCTTTGTTGGGACAAAAGATTCTCATCCTCGAGGTTTCCTGGAGGACCCAAAGCATCCCCAAAAGCCCCTGGAAAGGTGGGAAAACAACACCCAGCACTCACTGAGGTTTGTTAGAGCCAAGGGGGTTTATTAAATGCAGTTCCATTGTCTCTGAGGGTGCCATTGCCCTGGCTGGGGTTTGGCTGCTCTGGGATGCTCCAGATGGGGCACAAGGACCCTCCTGAGCCCCCCCAGGCCAGGATGAGCCTCTGCCAGCCTGGAGCCCCAGCACCAGCTCAGCTCCTGCTCCTCCAAAGGCTCCAGTCCCTGCCAGGGGATCCCCTGCAGCTCCAGCATCCTCAGGAAACACCCAAACCCCCCAAAAACAGCAACAATGAAGAGCAGAGGAGTAAAAATAAAGAGCAAAAATATCCACTGGAAAGCAGGGAAGCGCTTGGTCCTTCCCAGAGCAAAGCACTGAGCTCCTGCTCGAGCCAGGGGCTCTTCACCATCCATCCATGGCCAGGATCCACAGGGTAATTCCCAAATTCCCCAAGCCCAGCAGGAACGGCTCCTGAGCGCTGTCAGTGCCATGGGGAGGAGCTCAGCTCCTGGAGGATGCGCAGCCAGCACTGTCTGTCCTTCTGTCCTGTCCTGTCCTGGGGAGCTGCTCCTGGCTGTCCCTCTGTCCTTCTGTCCCAGCTGCAGTGTCTGTCCTGGCCTCATGAGCTGTTCCTGGCTCTCCTGGCTGTCCTTCTGTCCTTCAGCCGTCTGTCCTGTCCTGGGGAGCTGCTCCTGGCTGTCCCTCTGTCCCTCTGTCCAGCTGCAGTCTGTCCTGTCCTCATGAGCTGCTCCTGGCTGTCCTTCTGTCCTTCTGTCCCAGCTGCAATGTCCATCCTGTCCTCAGGAGCTGCTCCTGGCTGTCCCTCTGTCCTTCAGCTGTCTGTCCTGTTCTGGGGAGCTGCTCCTGGCTGTCCCTCTGTCCTTCTGTCCCAGCTGCAGTGTCCATCCCATCCTCAGGAGCTGCTCCTGGCTGTCCCTCTGTCCTTCAGCTCCAGCTGCAGTGTCTGTCCTGGCCTCGTGAGCTGCTCCTGGCTCTCCTGGCTGTCCCTCTGTCCCTCACCCCGAGCCTCCAGCAGGGACCCTGTGAAGGAGAAGCAGCGTTAATGGAAGGGCCAGGCTGGGCTGGAGCAGGGGCTGATCCTCCCCCAGCACCAGTTCCAGGCTTTGCAGGGTTTGTGCCCCCGGCCCAGGGTGGGCACAGGATGGGTGCAGGGTTTGTGCCCCCGGCCCAGGGTGGGCACAGGATGGGTGCAGGATGGGTGTAAGGTGGGTGCAGGGTTTGTGCCCCCAGCCCAGGGTGGGCACAGGATGGGTGCAGGGTGGGTGTAAGGTGGGTGCTGGGTTTGTGCCCCCGGCCCAGGGTGGGTGCAGGGTTTGTGCCCCCAGCCCAGCCCAGGATGCAGGATGGGTGCAGGGTGGGTGCCCCCATCCCAGGATGGGTGTAAGGTGGGTGCTGGGTTTGTGCCCCCGGCCCAGGATGCAGGGTGGGTGCAGGGTGGGTGCCCCGAGCCCAGGATGGGCACAGGATGGGTGTAAGGTGGGTGCAGGGTTTGTGCCTCCAGCCCAGGGTGGGTGCTGGGTTAGTGCCCCCAGCCCAGGATGCAGGGTGGGTGCCCCCAGCCCAGGGTGGGCACAGGATGGATGTAAGGTGGGTGCACGGTTTGCTCCCCCAGCCCAGGATGGGTACAGGGTGGGTGTAAGGTGGGTGCAGGGTTTGTGCCCCTGGCCCAGGGTGGGCACAGGATGGGTGCAGGATGGGTGCAAGGTGGGTGCAGGGTTTGCTCCCCCAGCCCAGGGTGGGTGCAGGGTTTGTGCCCCCAGCCCAGGGTGGGTTCAGGATGGGTGTAAGGTGGGTGCAGGGTTTGTGCCCCCAGCCCAGGATGGGTGTAAGGTGGGTGCTGGGTTTGTGCCCCCGGCCCAGGGTGGGTTCTGGGTGGGTGTAAGGTGGGTGCAGGGTTTGTGCCCCCAGCCCAGCCCAGCCCAGCCCAGCCGGGAGTGCCCGGGCACAGCCGCGTTTGAAGGCGCCGCGGCCGGGAGCGATCAGAGGGCACCGGGGCGATAGCGCGGCCCCGGGGCTGCTCTGATCTTCTGATCTCTTATCTCGGCCTCCAGCGCGGGGAACACCCGCACTTCAAAGCGCTTCCTGCCCAGCCCGGCCCAGCCCGGCCCGGAGGGGCCTTCGGGCAGCTCGGGATGCGGCCGGAGCTCGGGGAGAGAGGCACGGGAGGGATGTCACAGGTCCTGCCTGTCCTGGGGACATCAGCACGGCACTGCGGGGAGAGAGGCACCGGAGCGATGTCCCCTGCCTGTGCTGGGGATATCACAGCACTGCACACACCAGGAGCAATGTCTCCTGCCTGTCCTCGGGACATCACACTGGGAGCAATGTCCTCTGTCTGTCCTGGGGACATCCCAGCACTGCACACACCAGCAATGATGTCCCCTGCCTGTCCCATCCTGTCCTGGGGACATCTCAGCCCTGGACACAACCAGGACCGATGTCCCCTGCCTGTCCTGGGCACATCACACTGGGAGCAATGTCCTCTGCCTGTCCTGGGCACACCACAGCACTGCACACACCAGCAATGATGTCCCCTGCCTGTCCCCTGCCCATCCTGGGGACATCCCAGCCCTGGACACAACCAGGACCGATGTCCCCTGCCTGTCCTGTCCTGGGGACATCAGCACAGCACTGTGGGCAGGGACACAGCAGGAGCAATGTCCCCTGCCCATCCTGGGGACATCACAGCACTGGACACACTGGGAGCAATGTCCCCTGCCTGAGCCGTCCTGTCCTGGGCACATCACAGCCCTGGACACACCAGCAATGATGTCTCCTGCCTGTCCCCTCCCTGTCCTGTCCTGGGGACATCAGCCCAGCACTACAGGCAGGGACACAGCAGGAGCAATGTCCCCTGCTCATCCTGGGGACATCACAGCTCTAGACACACTGGGAACAATGGAGCAATGTCCCCTGGCTATCCCATCCTGTCCTGGGCACATCACAGCCCTGGACACACCAGAAACAAGGAGAAGAGAGATGGACACAGGGTGAGAGAGATGGAAACAGGGAGAGGGGGATGGAAACAGGGAGAGAGGGATGGAAAAAAGGAGAGAGAGATGGAAAAAAGGAGAGAGAGATGGAAACAGGGAAAGAGGGGTGGAAACAAGGAGAGAGGGATGGAAACAGGGAGAGAGAGATGGACAGAGGGAGAGAAAGATGGAAACAGGGAAAGAGAGATGGAAACAGGGAAAGAGGAATGGAAATAGGGAGAGGGGGATGGAAACAGGGAGAGCGGGATGGAAACAGGGTGAGAGGGATGGAAATAGGGAGAGAGGGATGGAAACAGGGACCCTGCCTGTCCTGGGCACACCAGCACGTCCTGAATGTGTGAATCCAGTTCAGTGCCCAGTTTAACCCAGAGCCCTTTGCTCTCCCCCAAGGAAAACCCACCCAGCCCCCCCTGCCCTACAAACCCCCATCCTCCCCCCGTGCATCCCCCAAACCAGGCAGATTCCAGGTGCAATTTGCTCCGTTTTCCTGCCCCGTTCCCCAGGAGGGCCCATCTGCTTCCCCGAGCCCCAGCAGCACCGCCAGGCCACACACAGAGCCACCAGCAGCTCCTGGCCACCAGCCCCGGGGTTCTGTCCTTTCCAGGACCCCCAAACTCCCCAGGAGAGCAGGGATGGAACAGCAGCATCCCACAGGGGAGAGGATCCGCCCCGAGCCAACAGAGCAGGTGCTGGGTCTGCAGCAGATGGGATTTGCCTCCTGCCCATTTTGGGATGGGATTTGGGATGGGATGTTGGGATGGGATTTGCCTCCTGCCCATTTTGGGATGGGATTTTGGGATGGGATTTGCCTCCTGCCCTCCCCTGCTCTCCAGGAGCAGAGCAAAGAGCAGGAATAAAACGGGAACTTTGGCTGTGGAGGGTGGGAGCATCCACAGACAGCAAAGCACGAACTGTGTGGGCAGCAAAGGCAAACAGGAAAGGGATCCAAGAGGCAGGAACAGGATTCTGGCAGCTCCCAGCTCCCTGCTGCTCCCTCAGACCCCTGGCCCTGCTCAGACATGTCCCAGTTCCGCTTTTACCGCCGCGGTTCTTCCATCCAAAGGGCTGGACTGACAAAAATGCAGCTGGAGAGCCACAGCCCCGCTGCAGGAGCTGCTCCCAGCAGAGCTGCCTCAGCACAGCCTGACCCTGCACCCACACCCAGGCTGGGCCCGGCCCCAAAAACTGGAAAAGGGAAGCGCTGGCATGGCTGTGTCCACCTCTATCTCCCTGTGTCCATCCCTCCCACCCTGTTTCTATCCCTCTGTCCCTGTTTCCATCCCACTCTCCCTATTTCCATCTCTCTTTCCCTGTTTCCATCCCACTCTCCCTATTTCCATTCCTCTCTCCTTGTTTCTATCTCTCTCCCTGTTTCCATCTTTCTCTCCCTCTGTCCATCTCTCTCTCCTTGTTTCCACCCCTCTCACTTGGTTTCCATCTCTCTCTCCCTATGTCCCTCTCTGTTTCCACCTCTCTCTCCCTGTTTCCATCCCCCTCTCCCTATTTCCATCCCTCTCACCCTGTGTCCCTTTCTCTCTCCCTATTTCCACCCCTCTCTCCCTGTTTTCATCCCCCTCTCCCTCTGTCCATCCCCTTCTCCCTATCTCCATCCCTCTCACCCCGTGTCCATCTCTCTTCTCCTTGTTTCCATCCCTGTGTCCCTATTTCCATCCCCCTCTCCCTATTTCCACCCTTCTCACCCTCTCTCCACCCCTCTCTCCCTCTGTCCATCCCTCTCTCCCTCTGTCCATCCCTCTCTTAGTTTCCATCCCTCTCTCCCTATTTCCATCCCCCTCTCCCTCTGTCCATCCCCTTCTCCCTATCTCCATCCCTCTCACCCTGTGTCCATCTCTCTTGTTTCCATCCCTGTGTCCCTATTTCCGCCCATCTCTCTCTATTTCCACCCTTCTCACCCTCTCTCCATCCCTCTCTCCCTGTTCCCACCCCTCTCTCAGTGTCCCACATGTCCCATCTCTCAAGGGGACCCCCCCAGCTCCTTCCTCCCTGCTCCCCCATGGGCAGAGCCCCCCAGGCTGGGCCAGCTCCTGTCCCCAGCCCAGCCAGGAGGTGACCCGGGCTGGGAATTTGGGATCCTGGGGAGGAAATCCTCTCCAGGCTGCCTCCTCCACCACCAGCACTGCAGGATGTGGAGTCATGGAATGGTTTGGGGGGGGAAAAAAGGACCTTAAAATTCACCCAGTGCCACCTCCCGCCCCATCCCACTGTCCCAGGCTGCTCCAAGCTCCCTGGAAACCTCCCAGGGATGGATGGAGCAGCTTCTCTGTGGGTTCCTCAGGGCTGGAGCAGCGCGGGAGCATCCAAAGCAGCCCAGAAGGAGCAGCCAGGCTCAGGGAGCTGCCCCAGCCCCATTCCCAGAGCCGGTCCCGAGGGATTATCCCCAAATCCAGCCCTGCAGGGGTGTGCGCAGAGCTCGGTTCCCAGGCCGCCCTGCTGGGAGGGTGTTAATGAGTAACCGTGACCCAGACGGGCCGTGAGTCACCCCGAGCCGCCTCTGACTCACGGACACCTGAGCGTGTGCTCAGGGCTGGGGTCAGGCTGGATGAGACCTCCCAAACTCTGCCTCTTTAACCCCAAAATGTCCCAGGGTGGTGAGACCTCCCAAACTCTGCCTCTTTAACCCCAAAATGTCCCAGCGTGGTGAAACCTCCCAAACTCTGCCTCTTTAACCCCAAAATGTCCCAGGGTGGTGGAGAGCTGCCCTGAGATGTCACCACAAAAACCTCAGAGGTGCAGGAGGACCTGCAGGAAGGAGGGGGATGGCCCAGGGGATGGCCCAGGGATGTCCCAGCTGTGTCATCATCACATTTTCTGAAAAATCCCTCTGCCAGGATTTCTCTCCTGGGAAGCTGAGGAGCCTCAGAGAAAAATGAAAACAATAATTATCTCATTTGCTTCTCCTGTGTTTTGCTGCTTTGAGATGTGGTTGGAGATTGTTTATCCAACAGGTGATTCTTTCATATCATAATATGTATATTATATTGTATATCATATACAATACGCACTATAATAATAAATTATTTATAATTTTCGTCATATACACATATATAATGTGTTGTATTATAATATATAATATATAATATATAATATATAATATATAATATATAATATATAATATATAATATATAATATATAATATATAATATATAATATAGTATCACAAAATAATAAATTATTATTTATTATATTTTATAATATAGAAATATATTATACATATTATAAGGTAATATAGAATATATTATCATAAAATAATAGATTATTATTTATTATTTATTATGTCCTTCTAAGAACATGGAGTCAGATTCATCATTTCCTTCCTGCCACAGGGGACCCTGAAAATACCACACAGAAAATCCCCCAGGGCCGAGTCCTGGCTCATTCCCAGGGGATGCACTCAGGGGGTGGCAGCTCCTGCTCCCAGCTCCATCTGCAGCTCCCTCCTCAAATTCCAGCCCTGACCAAGCCCCCAAACCCGGGCACAGGTGGAAGCCTAAAAATAGAATTTCTCACCTTCCCCCCAGGCACAGCCCGAGGACTTTCTCACTGACACATCCAACCTGTTCTGCCTCTTGCTCTTTCCAGCAATTTCCCCCAGGGAGGGCCACCCTGGCTCTGCAGAGCCCCAGAGCTGTCACAGGGCCAGGAATGAGGAAAGTCCCATTCCCCTGCATTCTTGAGAAGGGTGACAAGCACAGGTGACATCAGCCCTCGCTGCCCCAGGTTTCAGGAAGGTTCTGGGTCATTTATTCGAGTGTCCCCACAGTGCCAAACCCCTGGCAGGCTGAGGGATGGGCCTGACCATGCAGGGACATTCCCTGAGCAGGAGCTCTGCTGATTTCCCAGCATTTGTGCTTTTCCTGCCTCTGGGCAGCTCCCCAGCAGCTCCTGGGGATCTCTGGATGTTCCAAAGGAGCTGGAGGGCTCTGCCCCCTCCTCACCAACAGATCTCCATGTGCTGCAGGGGATGCCTCAGGTTCAGCTTTTCTATTGTTCAGGTTCTGTGCTGCTTCAGTGTGTGGGGCTGGGTTCCCATCAGGGGATGCTGAGCTCTGTGCACAGAGCAGGGAGACAAAACAATTCCTGCTCCAGCTGGGCACCAAGGACAAATGATCCCAATCTCAGCCCAGGAGCACAAACCCCGTGGGCTGCAGAGAGAAAAACAAGCAGGGTGGGACTGGATGGGCTAAAGCTGGAATGGGACAACGAACTGCAAGGTGCAAATGGAGCAGAACTGATCCCAGGGAGAGACCCCGTGCCCGGCCGTGCATTTTGGGGCCATTTTGGTTCATCTTGGGTGCAGCCCTGGCTGGGCTCTTGTGCTGCCCAAGGTGGATCCATGGAGGAGATGCTTTGAATCAATCCCTGCTTTATTCTGTAGCTCTGCCCAGCCTCTGCTCCAGCTCAGCCTTCTCAAGGCATCATTTTCACAGGGTTTCAAAATCCCAGCCCAGGAGCTGCTCCCAGGATTTCCAGGTTTTTGTGAGGTCAGTCCTGGTGGCTGAGGAGCTGCTGGGGATGAACTCTGAGCAATGTCAGTGTGAGGTTGGGAAGTTCTGCTTTGGGCTCGTGCTGCTCCCTGGAAAGCCAGGAGGGTTTGGGTCCCTGATGTCGACACCTCTCAGTGTTTTCTACAGGGCAAGCAACACAAAGTTACCTTGGGCTGCCAAAAATGCATGGGACCATTTTGGGTCCATCTTGGGTTCATTTTGGGACCATCTTGGCTCATTTTGGGTTAATTTTGTGACCATTTTGGTTCATCTTGGGTGCAGCCCTGGCTGGGCTCTTGTGCTGCCCAAGGTGGATCCATGGAGGAGATGCTTTGAATCAATCCCTGCTCTGTTCTGTAGCTCTGCCCAGCCTCTCCTCCAGCTCAGCCTTCCCAAGGCATCCCAGGGATGCTCTGAGGTACCTCCTGCACCCCCAGAGGTGAGCAGGGGTTGGATCCCCAGGATAAAGGGGATTTCAGGGGGTCCCCTCGTCATTCCCACTCCTGTGTCCCGTTCCAGAGCACAATAACTGCTCCCAGGGTGGGCAAAGCTCAAACCCCCCGTGTTTGTCCCCATGGCTTTGGCTGTGCCTCCCACAGGATCCCACCCCAGGGACCAGCCCTGCTCCCCAAATCCACACAGCTGGGGCAAGGTGATCCCTGGAAAGCTTTGGATGAGGGACAGACACCAACCAAGGGTGTCCTGGCCTTGGAGGTGGGAGAGAGAGAGGGAGGGAAGGAGGAAAACCCATCCGGTGATTTCGCAGCTCTGAGCTGATTTCCAGCCCGGGGATTACCCATTTAAGCAGTGTTTTTTCCTGTGCTGACTCTAAGCTGATTAATTCTCTGTGCCCCCCTTTCTCCCCTCTCTCCCTTCCTCCTTTCCATGGAAAGTGAAGGAATGAAATCCCTGGAATGAGCTGAGGCAGAGCTGGATGCAGTGAGAGCAGGGGATCCTGCCTCTCCAGAGCTCCCAACCACCACAATCTCCATCTCCTCATCCCAAAGGATCTGATACCCCTGAGGGAAGGGAGAAATCCCCCTGCCCACCATCCCAGCAGCACCAATTCCCTCCCAGGGAAATGGGAATTATTGGTCCTGGGGGTGCTGCAGCTCCCGCTGCTCCCCCAGCACTTTGCCCTCCCCTTTATTTTTGTTCTGGGCAGGGCAAAAATAAATGGAAATAAATAAAATAGATTTAAATAATAATTCACCAATTCATTCATTCATTCATTCAATCATCAATAATTCATCGATTAATCCATTAATTATTAATAATTCACCAATTAATTAATTATTTAATTAATCAGCTGCTGCAGTGATTCCCTGCTCCCGCTGCTCCCCCAACACTTTGTCCTCCCCTTTATTTTCGTTCTGGGTGGGACAAAAATAAATTGAAATAAATAAAATTAATTGAAATAAATAAAAATATTTGAAATAAATAAAATTAATTGAAATAAATAAAATGAATTGAAATAAATTGCCCTGGCACAAACCAGGATGAGGATGGTTATCCCGGATCCAAGGAACAACAGAGTGCTCTGGGAGCCGGGGAATTCTGCATTCCAGGATGACAACAGCCCCAAAGCCAAACTGCTTCTTCCAGCTGGAGCCCCAGTCCAGGCAGGAAGCTGGAGAGGACAGAGGGGACGCTTGTGGCGCTGGAACATCTGCTCTGCAACACCCAGGAGCCCCTTCTGGCCCAAAGCCTCGGGGCTGGAGCCCTGGGGGGGTGAGAGATGCTGCAGCTGCTGGGAGAGCCTGGCTGAGCTCCCGGCATCCCAGGAATCAGCACAGGGTGCCATCCCAGGGGGATCTCCCTGCCTGGGCTCCTGGCATCCCACAGATCCCAGGAATCAGCACAGGGTGCCATCCCAGGGGGATCTCCCTGCCTGGGCTCCTGGCATCCCACAGATCCCAGGAATCAGCACAGGGTGCCATCCCAGGGGGATCTCCCTGCCTGGGCTCCTGGCATCCCACAGATCCCAGGAATCAGCACAGGGTGCCATCCCAGGGGGATCTCCCTGCCTGGGCTCCTGGCATCCCACAGATCCCAGGAATCCCAGGAATCAGCACAGGGTGCCATCCCAGGGGGATCTCCCTGCCTGGCACACCCAGAGGGCTGGCACGGGACAGCCCCGGGTCCCGTTTGCTGGGAAGAGCAGGGAGAGCCCCAGTCCTGCCTGGGAATTCCCCAGCTCTGGGCTCCGCACCCGGGGGGCAGCAGGAACACGGGGATCACACGGGGATCACACGGGGATCACACGGGGATCACACGGGGATCACACAGGGATCACAGAGGGATCACAGAGGGATCACACGGGGATCACACCGGGATCGCACAGGGATCACACCAGGATCACATGGGGATCACACCAGGATCACATGGGGATCACACGGGGATCACAGAGATCCCACGGGGATCATACCGGGATCACAGAGATCACACAGGGATCACACGGGGATCACATGGGGATCACACGGGGATCACAGAGATCCCACGGGGATCATACCGGGATCACAGAGATCACACAGGGATCACACGGGGATCACACCAGGATCACACCGGGATCACATGGGGATCACACGGGGATCACACGGGGATCACACCAGGATCACACAGGGATCACAGAGATCACACAGAGATCACACAGGGATCACACAGGGATCACACAGAGATCACACGGGGATCACACGGGGATCACACGGGGATCACACGGGGATCACAGAGATCACACGGGGATCACACCGGGATCACACCGGGATAGCACCGAGATCACACCGGGATCACACAGGGATCGCACGGGGATCATAGGGACACTGCCCTGTGCCCACTGTGATAGATGGGGACACTGCCCTGTGCTCATGGGACACTGCCCAGTGCCCACAGTGACCCATGGGGACACTGCCCTGTGCCCACAGTGACCCGTGGGGACAATTCCCTGTGCCCACAGTGACCCATGGGGACACTGCCCTGTGCCCACGGGACACTGCCCTGTGCCCACTGTGACACATGGGGACACTGCCCTGTGCCCACAGTGATCCATGGGGACATTTCCTGTGCCCACAGTGATCCATGGGGGCATTTCCTGTGCCCACAGTGATCCATGGGGGCATTTCCTGTGCCCACAGTGATCCATGGGGACAATTCCCTGTGCCCACTGTGACCCACCAAGGGACAATTCCCTGTGCCCACAATGACCCATGGGGACATTCCCTGTGCCCACAATGACCCATGGGGACACTGCCCTGTGCCCACAGTGACCCATGGGGACACTTGGGCACACTGAGGGGACACTGGGGGGACATTAAGAGGACACTGAGGGGACACTTTTCCTGCTGTTCCTTCCCCCCCGAGCCCAGCCTGCCTTGGGGCAGTTTCTGTGCCTCCAAGAGGTTCAATCCCTGCCCCGTGTTTGCTTTCTTGGCTGCCTGGGTGCACGAGGAGCTGTCAGCACCTCGGCTTTGGATTTATTTGGGCATTAAAAAGGGCCCGGGGCGGGCGGATGCAAACACTCCCTGCAAAATGTGCCTGCGGCACAACCCCAGCCCCTGCACACAGCCCAGCCTTTAATAAGTGCATTTAATTAAAGTCATATAACTTTTTTTTTAATTATTATTATTATTATTAAAAAGGAGGGAGAGGAGGGGAGGGATAATAAAATAAATAAAGCAGCGGGGCCTGCTGAGCTGCAAGCAAAGGTTGGGATACAAAGAGGGGGGTTTAGAGTGGGGGTTTCATGGAAAAGTCATCAACAATGTGTTGTGTTGCTCCTTATTTCCCAGCCTTGCTTGGGAATTTGAAGGGATTCCTGAATTTCCAGGCTGCCTTTCCCCCCTCTCCCCATCCTCTTCCCCGCTGCTGAAATGTTGCAGGATTGTGAATTTTTCCAAGCCCGGTTGCCAAAGGCTGTTGCTGTTGGATGGAGCTGCCGCTGCTCTCTGTGCTTGTTTAACCTCTCCTTTCTTTCCCTTGGATCTGGGGGATCCTGGAGCGCCCAGGTTTGTCGTGAGCCCCTCGAGGGCTGCGCTGTGGGGAGGAGAGGGGAGCAGGACGAGCTTTGGGGAGGGGCTGCGGGATGGGTGAGGTTTTGGGATCCTTTCTCCGTGTGCTGGTCCCTGCTGGGCCTGGGGGGAGCAGGGTCAGCCCTGTGGGATGGGAGCCACGGGGTCGTGGTGGTGCTGCTCATCCCTGGGGCCTTGCCTTGCTCTTGACCAAGCGTTTAAGCCAGGCTTAATTCTCCATGCAGGGCAGGTCAGGGGCTGTTTCATCCCTGGAAGTGTCCAAGGACAGGGCTTGGAGCAGCCTGGGATGGTGGGAGGTGTCCCTGGCCAGGGCTGGGCTGGGCTGGGATGGGCTTTTCCCACCAGGATGGGACAGCAGGAGCTGTGGGCACAGGGAATTCTCCCCTGGTGGGTCACTGTGGGCACAGGGAATTGTCCCCATGGATCACTGTGGGCACAGGGCAGTGTCCCTTGCTGGGATCACTGTGGGCACAGGGAATTGTCCCCATGGGTCACTGTGGGCACAGGGAATTCTCCCCTGGTGGGTCACTGTGGGCACAGGGAATTGTCCCCATGGATCACTGTGGGCACAGGGAATTCTCCCCTGGTGGGTCACTGTGGGCACTGGGAATTGTCCCCATGGGTCACTGTGGGCACAGGGAATTGTCCCTTGCTGGGTCACTGTGGGCACAGGGAATTGTCCCCATGGGTCACTGTGGGCACTGGGAATTGTCCCCTGGTGGGTCACTGTGGGCACAGGGAATTGTCCCCATGGGTCACTGTGGGCACAGGGAATTGTCCCCATGGGTCACTGTGGGCACAGGGAATTGTCCCTTGCTGGGATCACTGTGGGCACAGGGAATTGTCCCCTGGTGGGTCACTGTGGGCACAGGGAATTGTCCCTTGCTGGGATCACTGTGGGCACAGGGAATTGTCCCCTGGTGGGTCACTGTGGGCACAGGGAATTGTCCCCATGGGTCACTGTGGGCACAGGGAATTGTCCCCATGGGTCACTGTGGGCACAGGGAGGGTAGGACAGCCCTGGAATGGAATCCCAAGAGCAGCTGTGGCTGTCCCTGGATGTGTCCCAGGCAGGGATGGATGGGATTTTGGGGAGCAATTCCCACCTGGGAGGCTGGGAAGGCCATGGAAGAGAACCCCAAGAGAACCTGGCTGTCCCTGAAGTGTCCCAGGCCAGCCTGGGGCAGCGGGAGGTGTCCCTGCCCATGGCAGGGGGATGGATCCATGGCCTGCAGGGGATTCCAGGTCCTTTCCAAGCCAAACCATCCCATAACTCTGTGATAACAGGAGAGCTCTGCCTGTCCCAGCTGGAATGCAAGGCTGGAGAGGTGTCAAGTGATGGAAAACATCCTCTCAGCCCCGAGGGTTGTGGTTCTGGGGTGCCAGGCTGGGCCTGACTCCACAACACCCCCACGTCCCCAGGATTTGCATCCCTGTTCCAAGCCCAGCCTGGGGTTTGCAAATTGTCCCCGGGGGAGCAAAGATGGAGCAGAAAATGAACTCCAAACTCCCAACAAACCCAGCAGGGAAGGAGAGGAACCAAAGCTACGAAACGCTGCTTTTTCCCCGGGCAAAAATTGGCGTTCCCCTTCTCCAGCGCTGAGCAGGAGTTTCACCAGAGCTGCCACACTTGGAAACAGCAACGCTGAATTCCGAACGTGTCCAATTCCCAACTCCCAGCGCAATTAACGGCCACTAATTAACTCCGTGTGCTCAGGGCCTGCCAAAGCCGGGCCGGGCTCCTCAGAGCTGCCGAGAGCAGCAGCTCCCAAAGCCGGGATGGAGGAGACTCCTGGATGCAGGAAATTCCTGGATGCAGGAAATTACTGGATGCAGGAAACGCCTCACAGGGATCCCAGGGTGCTGCAGCCCCTCCTTGGCCAAAATCCAGGAGATTCCAGCAGCCCCAGCTCCTGGGTGAGGGAAGAGAAAGGAGGGATAGGGAGGGATGGGATGGGATGATGGGAATGGGATGGGGATGATTGGGATAGGATGGGATGATTGGGATAGGATGGGATGATTGGGATGGGATGATGGGGATGGGATGGGGATGATGGGGATGGGATGGAATGGGATGATGGGATACTGGGATTGGGGTGGGATGATTGGGATGAAATGGGAATGGGGATGGGGATGGGATGGAATGATGGGATGGGACTGGGATGGGATGTGGGATGATTGGGATGGGATGATTGGGATTGGGATCGGATGGCATTGGATGATGGGATGGAAGATTGGGATGGCATGGCATGGGATTGGGATGGGATAGGGATGGCATGGAATGGGATGGGATGATTGGGATGGCATCGGATGGCATGGAATGGGATGGGATGATGGGATGATTGGGATGGGATTGGGATGGGATGGGGATGGCATGGAATGGAATGGGATGGGATATGATGGGATGATTGGGATTGGGATGGGATGATGGGATGATTGGGATGGGATTCGGATGGGATGGGGATGGCATGGCATGGGATTGGGATGGGATATGATGGGATGATTGGGATTGGGATCGGATGGCATTGGATGATGGGATGGAATGATGGGATGATTGGGATGGGATGGGGATGGCATGGAATGGGATTGGGATGGGATATGATGGGATGGGATGTGGGATGATTGGGATGGGATGATTTGGATCGGATGGCATTGGATGATGGGATGGAATGATGGGATGATTGGGATGGGATTCGGATGGGATGGGGATGGCATGGAATGGGATTGGGATGGGATATGATGGGATGGGATTGCACTGCTTCCCCTCCTGCAGCACACACAGATCCCTGGGAGCCAGGGAGCCTCAGCCTCTGCCCCAGAGGGAAAACCTGGGATCCTTTGGGGTGTCCTGCAGAGCACCAAGAGCTGGGTGCACCTTGTGAGCCCCGTCCAAGCCGGGACATTCTGGGATGCTCTGGCACCTCCCATCCCAGCCACAAGTGGAAAGCAGCAGGATCCTCCATCCTGCCAGCAGCAACGCTCTGCACTGCTATTTTTAAGGACTTTTCGGGGAATTTGCAGCAGCCCGGCCCTCAGTGGGTCACTGGGGCAGCGTGTGGCAGGGCTGGGCTCCAGCAGGAACCTCCCCCTTGTCTGGAAGAATTACAGCCCCAGCCGCTGCTCCCACATCTGACAAGACGCCGCATGCTCGGCTAATCCTGCCGGAGATTAACTCTGCCCTTGGAATTCCTGCCTCTCCAGCAGGCAATTAGCAAAGCTGCTGCTGGGGGGGCTCTTCCCTGCTCTAAGCTCCTGGCAAGGAGAGCGCTTTCCCCAGGCTTGGCTCAGGGTGGATCCGGGGTCACTTCCCCTCTCGGAGCCTTCAGGGCGTCCCTTGTCCCACCCGTCACCCCAAGGGTGCTGCCTGATTGTGGGGAGAGGGAAGGAGAGGATTTGGGATGGGTTTGCTGCCAACAGATCCTCACCAAAATCTCCTCCTCCTCCCCCAAAGTGCCACAATTCACCCCAAAACGCTGAGATCCAGCAGGGGCATGGAAGGGATCAGCTGCTCCAAGGAACCCCAAAAGCTCGAGGCCTTCAGTTACAAAACAGCAACAATTCAACCTAAACCAGGATTTAAGAAAGGAAATCATTCCAAAAGTACGAGGACACGATTTCTTATGGAAAACCCAGTGTGGTCCCATGCAGATCCCAATCCCACACTCCAGGGCAGCTGCTCCCACCCCACAGGCACGGAGTGACTCCAGCAGCTCGTGGGAAACTCAGGAAAGCATTCCCTGAACAGAGCAGAGACAACTCCTGCTGCACACTGAGAAAAAGGCAAAAAAAGGAGGAAAAAAAATGTATCGAGTGCCTGGAGGTGTCAGAAAGATTTCTGCAGCTTTGGCAAGACAGACACAACTAATTTAGCACGGCCTGGCTGAGGAATATGAAGGAATATTAAGCTGTCAGTCTGGATGATAGGAGTTTAATCACTGGGAGCAGATCAAAGCTCGGCAGCACCATCGGTGTGGGCTGGACACGCAGCATCCGAGTGGGATGGGCAGGAAAAGCCTGTCCTGCAGGGACAGCCCCCTCCTGGATGTCACTGCCACAGGGACTGTCACTTTGGGGTGCTGGGTCCATAGGGAATGCCATGGAGAGGGAGGAGGAGGCTCAGGAGGTCCCTGGATCCCAACAGAAATCCCCCTCCAGAGGATGGAGAGGCCCTGGCACAGCTGGGACTGGAAGTGTCCCAGGCCAAATTCCCCAAATTCCCAACCAGACCCCAAACCTGGGGTGTTCCAGCCTTTGGCTGCCCCAATCATTTTTTTTCCTGGGTTTTTTGGGACAGGAAACAGAATTCCCATAAAATTCCCCCACATGTGCACCTGGGAAAACCCAGAGCTCACTCCTGGGGGGACAAACCCCCCTGGCACTAGGTGGGCACTGGGTCAGCCCAATCCCTCCTGGTGCAGAGAATTCCTGGGAGCCTCAGCCCTTCCTCCAGAGGGAAAAGCTGGGATCCTGCTATAGGATCTGTAAATGCTGTAGGATCTGTAAATGCTGTAGGATGTGTAAATTTGCAAAAGGATTTGCATCTCAGACTAGATTGGTTAGAGTGAACTGGAATATTCAACAGAGAAGAAGATTTATGGTATTGTAACAGGAACCTCACTCTCTTGCCTTCTTACACTCTTATCCTCTCATCCTCTCTCTCTCATCCTCTTTCCCACTCTCTTTACTTCTCTTTCCTGCTCTGAGCTGTGCTGGCAGCTCCCAGCAGGGCCCTGCACTTGGCCCTTTGCAATAAACCCCAAGTTCCAGACCTGGCTGCAGAGATCTCTGCTCTCCATCCATCCCAACCATCCCACCCCCATCACTCCCACGCCAGCCCAGCCTCGGGCAGCTCACAGCCCCCATCCTGCTCCCCAGCCTGGTTACATAATCCTAATTAGCAGGGCTCCACTTGCAGCAGGGCCAGTGGCTCTGCTAATCCAGGATTTGTCCCCCAGCAGCTGACGGGAGCTGGCAGTGCCAGCCAGGCTGCTCACGTGGGCCAGCACAGCACAGGGAGCTGGGCAAAAAAAAAACCCAAAAGCTGGGGAGGAAGGTGAGGATGAGGGGAGGAAGGTCGGCCCCAGACAGGTTGGACTGATGCAAAAAAATCTCCCCAAAATCTGGGGAGAGAGGTGAGGATGACGGGAGGAAGGTCAGCCCCAGATTGGATGAAGTGCTGCAAAAAACCTCCCAAAAACTGGGGAGGAAGGTGAGGGTTAGGGGAGGAAAATCAGGATTAGGCTGGAGCAAAGCTGGATCGTTCCAAGCTGACCCAGCTCCAACTTTCTGGTGTTTTTGGGGATGGGGGAGAGGCTGCAGCCACCCTGCTGGACCCCAAAACGGGCATCCTCAAAATGTGCAACCCCAAAACGCGCATCCCCAAAACGCGCATCCCCAAAACGCGCATCCCCAAAACGCGCATCCCCAAAACGCGCATCCCCAGGAGTCTGGAGTCAGGGAAGCTCCTGAGCTGCCAAGCTGAGCAGAAGCAGCTCTGAGTTAAGCTAATCTTAATTAGGGATCTCCAAACTAACCCCACATCAATTGCAGGATTCCCCAGGCACTGCAGGATGGCACCAGCTCGTGGTAATTGGATCAGTCCAGCTTTGAAAATCAGGATTATTCCAAGTGAAATAAATCCCCAGATCTGACCACAGAGAAAATTCACTTTCTGTTCCTTTTTTTTTTCTTTCCTTCCTGCCTTTGTGTTATCAAACTCAATTTACACACAGAAAAGCTGCGAAGTTGCTCAATAAAACAGAAAAAACGAGGTTGCAGAGCCCTCAGCTGACAGCAAATCTCAAATTTTAAGCAAAACCATCACCCCCAAAGGCAGGAGAGGTCCCAGCTCTGGCTGCTCCCACCCAGCCCATCCAGAGGGAGCAGAGCTGGGATGGATTTCATGGATTTTCCTGCTCACACTCCTGTGCTTAGCCGAGTTTATTCCCTGGATTGTGGGAGGTGAGGCCAGGACAGCCCCAGAGCTCTGGCAGCAGCATTTCCCTACAGCAATCTGAATTTATAACCCATTGGTGGCACCTTGGAGAAAGGCAGGCACTGGGCTCCTCATCCCTGAAATTAAAGGGGATCCAGAAATCCCAGTTTGGGAGATTTCTCCCTCCTGAGCTTCCCACAGACAACAAAAGGCAGATTTCACACACAGAGCCTTAAGATTAAAATCCCCCACTGCCACATGGCTCCATCACCCCAAAAATCCCTCTGGCAAAGGAGCTCAGAACTTCGGGAATTCCCAGGGATCCAGAAATCCCAGTTTGGGAGTCTTCTCCCTCCTGAGCTTCCCACAGACAACAAAAGGCAGATTTCACACACAGCCTTAAAAAGGCATTAAATCCCACACTGCCACACGGCTCCATCATCCCAGAGGATCCCAAAAATCCCTCTGGCAAAGGAGCTCAGAACTGCAGGAATTCCAGTGAATCCAGAAATTCTGGGAGATTTCTCCCTCATGAGCTTCCCACAGACAACCAAAGGCAGATTTCACACACAGCCTTAAATAAAGATTAAAATCCCCCACTGACACACGGCTCCATCATCCCAAAAATCCCTCTGGCAAAGGAGCTCAGAACTTCGGGAATTCCCAGGGATCCAGAAATCCCAGTTTGGGAGTTTCCTGAGCTTCCCACAGACAACCAAAGGCAGATTTCACACACAGAGCCTTAAATAAAGATTAAATCCCCCACTGCCACACGGCTCCATCGTCCCAGAGGATCCCAAAAATCCCTCTGGCAAAGGAGCTCAGAATTTCGGGAATTCCAAGGGATCCAGAAATCCCAGTTTGGGAGTTTTCTCTGTTTTGAGCTTCCTACAGACAACCAAAGGCAGATTTCACACAGAGCCTTAAATAAAGATTAAAATCCCCCACTGCCACACGGCTCCATCATCCCAAAAATCCCTCTGGCAAAGGATCTCAGAACTCTGGGAATTCCAGTGAATCCAGAAATTCTGGGAGTTTTCTCCCTCCTGAGCTTCCCACAGACAACAAAAGGCAGCTTTCACACACAGGTCTTAAATAAAGATTAAATCCCCCACTGACACACGGCTCCATCATCCCAAAAATCCCTCTGGCAAAGGAGCTCAGAACTCCGGGAATTCCAGGGGAATTCACTCAGAGCTTGGGGCTGCTCCTGCCTCCAGGGTGATGCTCCCAGCTCCCAGCAGAGCCTGGAGCAGCCCCGGGGACAGGGAAGGGACCGAGCCCGGCTCCACCTTCCCTCAGGTGAGTCCTTATCAAACAGCCCCACCCCCTGCCCAGGTGAGCCCTTATCAGCCCCCGCGGCACCACAAAGGGCCATAAAGGGCCGGGGGGTGACAGCTGTGCTCCAGGTGTGCCCCAGGTGGGGCAGGGCCCTTTCATCTCGCCCCAAACCAGGAAAAAACCCGGCAGGATGGGCCTGGGGCTTGGGGAGAGCTTGGGAATTTGTTATTCCCTGGCATCCATCCGTTGGGAGCAGCAGGAGCTGGGCTGTGCTGGCACTGCCCCATCCCGAGGGATTCAGGGGGGACATTTCAGCAAGGACACAGGAGGATGGGGCTGTGGGGACAGCAAAATCCGGGGAAAACAGCAAATGGGAGCTCATCTGGGACCAGAGCTTCCCTGTGGCCAAACTCCCTGAGGACACAGCACAGAGGGACTTGAACCACAGGGGGAATTTAACAACAGTGGGAATTTAACAACAGTGGGATTCTAACCCCCGTGGGATTTTAATTTTAACCCCACTGGGATTTTAACCACACTGGGATTCTAACCTCAGTGGGATTTTAACTTCAACCCCAGTGGGATTTTGATTTTAACCCCAGCAGGATTCTAACAGTGGGATTTTAACCAAACTGGGAATTTAACCCCAGTGGGATTTTAACCCCAGTGGGACTTTGTCCACAGTGGGATTTTAATTTTAGCCCCAGTAAGGAGACCCCCAGCAGCATTCCCAAGGGAAGGATGGGGCTGTGGGGACAGCAAAATCCGGGGAAAACAGCAAATGGGAGCTCATTTGGGACCAGAGCTTCCCTGTGGCCAAACTCCCTGAGAAAACAGCACAGAGGGACTTGAACCACAGGGGGAATTTAACAACAGTGGGATTTTAATTTTAACCCCAGTGGGATTTTAACCACACTGGGATTCTAACCCTTCTAACCCCAGTGGGATTTCAATTTTAACCCCAGTGGGATTCTAACCAAACTGGGAATTTAACCCCAGTGGGATTTTAACTTTAACCCCTGTGGGATTTTAACCACAGTGGGACTTTAACCACAGTGGGAATTTAACAACAGTGGGATTCTAACCCCAGTGGGATTTTAATTTTAACCCCAGTGGGATTTTAACCACAGGGGGATTTTAATTTTAACCACACTGAGATTCTAACCCCAGTGGGATTTTAACAATAGTGGGATTTTAATTTTAACCTCAGTGGGATTCTAACCACAGTGAGATTTTAACCCCAGTGGGATTTTAACTTCAGCCCCAGTGGGATTTTGATTTTAACCCCAGTGGGATTCTAGCCACAGTGGGATTCTAACCACACAGGGATTCTAACCCCAGCAGGATTTAAATTTTAACCCCAGGGGGATTCTAACCCCAGTGGAATTTTGATTTTAACCCCAGTGGGATTTTAACCCCAGTGGGATTCTAACCGCAGCCAGGCACATCCCAAGGGCAGAGGCGCCTCCTCCCTTTTCCCCTTCCAGCCCCAGGTGCCAGCCGTGCCCATGGGCAGAGCAGTGCCAGCCCCGCCAGATGTCACCACAGGTGTCACCCCAGGGCCGGGGGACCCGTCCTGCCCGGGCAGGGGCTGGCCCCGGCCTTGGGCTGGCAGCAAACACCCCCTTATCTCCCGTCCCTTATCTCCCGGGCAAACAGCGGGGTCGCTCCGTGCCCTGCCCGGACACTGTTTCATTACCCCGGTGTTTAATTACCCCGATCCTCCTCGTGGGAAGGGGCAGCAGGGGGGGAGGTGGGAACTGCAGGGGAATTCCACAACGGGAGATGAAACGGAGCTGGAGAAGCAGCGGGTAAACAGCCAGGGAATGTCCCTGCTCAGCCTGCGGGGAGGGCTCACAGCATTCCCAAATTCCAGCCAGGGATTGTCCCAATGGGATCTGCTCAGCCTGAGGGAAGTGCTCACATCAGATCCCAAATTCCAGCCAGGGAATGTCCCATTGGAATCTGCTCAGTTCCCTGAAGGAAGGGCTCACACCAGATCCCAAATTCCAGACAGGGAATGTCCCAGGATCTGCTCCGTTCCCTGCAGGAAAAGCTCACACCATTCCCAAATTCCAGACAGGGAATGTCCCACTGGGATCACCTCATTCCCAAATTCCAGACAGGAATTGTCCCAGGATCTGCTCACCAGCAGGACAGGCTCACACCAGATCCCAAATTCCAGCCAAGGAATCCAAGCAGATCCCAGTGGGATCTGCTCAGCCTGAGGGAAGTGCTCACATCAGATCCCAAATTCCAGACAGGGAATGTCCCAGTAGGATCTGCTCAAGCAGCAGGAAGGGCTCACACCAGATCCCAAATTCCAGGTAGGAAGTGTCCCATTGGAATCCACTCAGTTCCCTGCAGGAAGGGCTCACACCATTCCCAAATCCCAGCCAGGGAATGTCCCAGCCAGCAGGAAGGGCTCATACCATGAGTCCCAAACACCACAAGCCCCAATCCCAGGATGTTCCCCCCATGTTGTGTGAGGAGTTCCCTTCTCCTGGAGCCGGGAATTCCCAGCTGGAGCAGGGGCTGCTGTCCCAGCAGCTCCATCCATCCCACAGCCCCATCCCAGCGCATTCCCAGGGCTCATCCAGAGCCAGGAGTGCGGGGGAAGGGCAGGGAGCACATCAGGGAAGGTGTTAAAGAGCCGGGAGTTGTTTACAACCCCGATTACCCCTTAATCCTCTCTGAGCGCCGCTTTACGAGCCCGGCCTCCGCGGAGCTGCAAAACACCTGGGCAAGGAACCCTGGAGCACAAAAACCTCATCCTCACCTGGGCAAGGAACCCTGGAGCTCCAAAACCTCATCCTCACCTGGGCAAGGAACCTTGGAGCTCAAAAACTTCATCCTCACCTGGGTAAGGAGCCCTGGAGCTCAAACACCTCATCCTCACCTGGGCAAGGAACCCTGGAGCACAAAAGCCTCATCCTCACCTGGGCAAGGAACCCTGGAGCACAAAAACCTCATCCTCACCTGGGCAAGGAACCCTGGAGCTCAAAAACCTCATCCTCACCTGCCCAAAAAACCCTGGAGCACAAAAACCTCATCCTCACCTGGGCAAGGAACCTTGGTGAACAAAAATCTCTGTCCTCACCTGCCCAAGGAACCTTGGAGCACCAAATTCCCCTGTCCTTACCTGCCCAAGGAACCCTGGAGCTCAAAAACCTCATCCTCACCTGGGCAAGGAACCCTGGAGCTCAAAAACCTCATCCTCACCTGCCCAAAAATCCCTGGAGCACCAAATTCCCCTGTCCTCACCTGGGCAAGGAACCTTGGAGCACAAAAAACTCCATCCTCACCTGCCCAAAAATCCCTGGAGCACAAAAACCTCATCCCCACCTGGGCAAGGAACCTTGGAGAACAAAAATCTCTGTCCTCACCTGCCCAAAAAACCCTGGAGCACAAAAAAAAATCCCATTTTCACCTGCCCAAAAATCCCTGGAGCATGAAAATCTCTGTCCTCGTCTAAGCAAGGAACCCTGGAGCACAAAAAAACCTCATCCTCACCTGGGCAGAGAACCCTGGAGCACCAAATCCCCCATCCTCACCTGCCCAAGGAACTCTAGAGCATAAAATCCCACCCATCCTCACCTGGGCAAGGAACTCTGGAGCACAAAAATCTCTGTCTTCACCTGCCCAAAAAACCCTGGAGCACAAAAATCCCCCGTCCTCACCTGCCCAAGGAACCCTGGGCAGTTTGAACAAAAAGCAGATGTGGAAAGCATCATCCAAATCTCCTGCCAGGGAAAAGGGGCATTTCCCCATGGAAAAGGGGGATTTCCCCTTGGAAAAGGGGCATTTTCACCATGGAAAAGGGGCATTTCCCCATGGAAAAGGGGCATTTCCCCCATGGAAAGGGGGCATTTCCCCATGGAAAAGGGGCATTTCCCCCATGGAAAAGGGACATTTCCCCATGGAAAAGGGGCATTTCCCCACGGAAAAGGGGCATTTTTCCCCATGGAAAAGGGGCATTTCCCCCATGGAAAAGGGGCATTTTTCCCCATGGAAAAGGGGCATTTATTTTCCCAGGGAATGCAAAAGCAGCACCCACAAAATTCCAGCCTGCAGAGAAGAGCTGAGCAACAGCTCCAAGAGAACAGGAAGGGCCTCCCCCGTGTGGGTGCCCCCCCAAAATCCCCCAAATCCAGAGCTGCTCCTTCCCCTCCCGGATGTGTCCCCACCCAGAGGAAGGTGCTCTCCACCTGCCCATGGATTTGCCTGAACTTTGTTTTCCAAGATTTGCTTATCACCCCCATCCCAGATCTCTCCCACCCACAGGGGGGAAAACATCAGGCAATCAAATATAAAATGGGAATAACTCAAAGGAAAACTCCGGGAGAAAAGAGCTGGAGTTTTCATTTTAAAATTTTAATTTTAAAGTTACTTAAATGTATTTATTTTTAAAGTTGAAGTTATTTCATTTTGAAGTTATTTCATTTTAAAATTTTAAGGGATTTTCAACCACTGTGGTTTCCTCCTGGAGAGTTGGGATGCGCTGGATGTGACCGATCCTGAGCTCGATATTCCATCCCAGCCAGGAATTTGACACAGGGGCTCCTGAGGAACTCAAGGACTCCCAATTCCCATTCTCCTCAAGCAGGAGGAAATCCCAGCCCTGATCCCTGCGTGCCTGCTGTAAAAATGGGATCATCTCTCTAATCCCAAAGGAATATCGGCCTGGAGCTGCTCAGAGCCTGCCCTGGGAAGAGCCTGGAGGCAGCTGGGCATGGAATTTCCCCCAAACTCAGCTGCTTTTCCTCGGAATCCCTTTCCCAGCTCAGCTCAGCCATTCCCAAGGATCCAAACCCATCAGATCCCACCATTCCCACTTTGGATTGGTTATTTCACCCCTCACAGGCTCAGTTTCCCCTCTGGATCGAGGAAAAGGACACAAACCCCTCTCCCACCTGCCTGGCCACAGGGGTTTCCAGCCCCAGGGGATTCCAAATTCCTTGGAAAAGAGGCAGGAAAAGCGTGAGAACAGCCAGAGCCCCCGTGGGTGTTTGTGGGGTGAAGAAATCGAGGCTGAGTCACGGAGCCAGAGCTCAGCATTCCCAGGAGAGCACCAGATTGCCAGCAAACTGAGAGGATTCCAGAGCTGATCCCACAACAGCATCCCAGGACAGGAGTAGCTGGGAGGGGATCTGGGGCCATCACTTGTGGGATAAACTCTCCACATCCTCCCAAAATTCCCCAGAGGAGCATTCCCAAGCACCCCGAGGGAGCTCTCTCATCCCACAGGTGCCATCCTTACAATAAGAGGGAAGAGCTGGGGTTTTCCCTGTAAAAAGAGGAGGGGAAAACTGGGATTATCCCAGCAAAAACAGGAGGGAAAAGATGGGCTCATCCTGGCAAAAAGAGGAGGGAAAAGCTGGAACCAGCTCTGCGAAAAGAGGAGGGGAAAGCTGGGGTTATCCCTGTAAAAAGAGGAGGGAAGAGGTGGGGTTATCCCTGCAAAAAGAGGAGGGGAAAGCTGGGATTATCCCAGCAAAAAGAGGAGGGAAGAACTGGGCTCATCCCAACAAAAATGGGAGGGAAAAGCTGGGGTCATCTCTGCAAAAAGAGGAGGGAAAAGCTGGGGTTATCCCTGCAAAAAGAGGAGGGGAAAACTGGGATTATCCCAGCAAAAAGAGGAGGGAAAAGATGGGCTCATCCTGGCAAAAAGAGGAGGGGAAAGCTGGGGTTATCCCAGCAAAAAGAAGAGGGAAGAGCTGGGGTTATCCCTGCAAAAAGAGGAGGGAAAAGATGGAACCAGCTCTGCAAAAAGAGGAGGGAAGAGCTGGGGTTATCCCTGTAAAAAGAGGAAGGAAGAGGTGGGGTTATCCCTGCAAAAAGAGGAGGGGAAAACTGGGATTATCCCAGCAAAAAGAGGAGGGAAACTTTGGGCTCATCCTGGCAAAAAAGAGGGAAAAGATGGGCTCATCCCAGAGCAGAAGAGGAATCTGCTCTGCAAAAAGAGGAGGGAAGAGCTGGGCTCATCCTGGAAAAAGAGGAAGGAAAGCTGGGGTTATCCCATCAAAAAGAGGAGGGAAGAACCGGGCTCATCCTGCAAAAAGAGGAGGGAAAGTTGGGGTCATCCTGGGAAAAAGAGGAGGGAAGAGCTGGGCTCATCCCAACAAAAAGAGGAGGGAAAAGCTGCGCTCATCCTGGAATTGTGGTGTCCCACCCTGCCAGCAGAGTGGGACCCCACAATTCCCTCACCCTTTAAACCCCCCCATCGCTGCTCCTGCCCTGGCCCCCTTCCCATCCCGGGACATTCCTTATCCCGATTCCCTCACCTGCAGCGCGGGATGTGAGAGCAGAGCTCGGCACCCAGAGGCAGCCGGGAGCCCTGGGGGATGTGGGAAAACACTTCCCAGGTCCCTGCAGGGGCTGGGACAGCGGGACGGGGGCAGCAGCTGATGAGGGAAGGATGTTGGAGGTGGGAAAAACGAGTGGGGCTTCCCCAGGGACCCACGATGGAGCCAAGGGCCAGCAGCACTCCCTGGATTCCATCTTTGCACAGATTCCATGGAGTCAGGAGGAGGAAATCTCCCTGTGAGGGGCAAATTCTGTCTCAGACTCATCCCCTGCACCCTTTATTCCTTTAGAGCATTCCCAAATCTGATCCTGCCCTTTGCTCAGGAGGAGGAGATCCTGTGTGGGACAAATTCCATCTCAGCCTCGTCCCCTGCACCCTTTATTGCTTTAGAGCACTTCCAAATCTGATCCTGCCTTTTCCTCAGAAGGAAATCTCTCTGTGAGGGACAAAGACCCATCCCCAGCACCTTTTATTGCTTTAGAGCATTCCCAAATCTGATCCTGCCCTTTCCCCAGAAGGAGATCTCCCTGTGCAGGACAAATTCCACCACAGACCCATCTCCTGCACCCTTTATCACTTTAGAACATTCCCAAATCTGATCCTGCCCTTTCCTCAGGAGGAAATCTCCCTGTGTGGGACAAATTCTGTCTCAGACCCATCCCCTGCACCCTTTATCACTTTAGAACATTCCCAAATCTGATCCTGCCCTTTCCTCAGGAGGAGGAGACCCTGTGTGGGATAAATTCTGTCTCAGACCCATCCCCTGTGCCTTTTATTGCTTTAGAGCATTCCCAAATCTGATCCTGCCCTTTCCCCAGGAGGAGGAGATCCTGTGTGGGACAAATTCCATCTCAGACTCATCCCCTGCACCCTTTACTCCTTTAGAGCATTCCCAAATCTGATCCTGTCCTTTCCTCACGAGAAAGGGAATCCCTGCACAGCCAGGCCAGGCCAGGCTCCTTCCCAAGGGCAGGGAAAAGCCTGGAAGCAAAGGAACCGCAGCAGAGCAGGGCAGGGAAAGCCTGGAGAGCCTTTGGGGCAGCTCCTGCAAGGACAGCAGAGCTTCCAAGGGAAAAAAACAGGAATTTCACAGGATCAGGGAATGGTTTAGCTTGGAAAGGACCTTAAGGGTCACCCAGTTCCAACCCCCTGCCACACATTTGGTGGCCAAAAACCACCACCAGCCCTGGAAGCAAAGGAACCGCAGCAGAGCAGGGCAGGGAAAGCCTGGAGAGCCTTTGGGGCAGCCCCTGCAAGGGCAGCAAAGCTTCCAAGGGAGAAAACAGGAATTTCACAGGATCAGGGAATGGTTTGGCTTGGAAAGGACCTTAAAGATCACCCAGTTCTGCCACCACCAGACCGGGAAGGAGAACTGGAAACAAAGCCTTGGGGGCAGCTCCTGCAAGGGCAGCAAAGCCTCCAAGGGAAAAAAAAAACCAGGAATTTCACAGGATCAGGGAATGGTTTGGCTTGGAAAGGACCTTAAGGGTCACCCAGTTCCAACCCCCCCTGCCACACATTTGGTGGCCAAAAGGCACCACCAGCCCAGGAAGGAGGACTGAAAACAAAGCAAGAAGGAGAGGGAGTGAGGGAGGGAGGGAGAAGGTGAAGGGGTATGGACAGGAGGGGATGGAAGCAGAGGGAAGGATTTGCTCCGAGCCCCTTCCTGAATTTCCGAATCTTGCAGCCCGTGTGCCAGGCACTCCCGAATACTAATCAGAGCTGAAAAAACCCTCAAACAATTAGGAAGGAAAGTCTGCTGGCAGGGTTTCTCCTGGAGACGTCGCGCTGGTTTTGTTTATGAGCGGGAGGAAGTGGGAACCGCTCCTGTTTGTTCTGCGGGAGAAAAGAGAGAGCTCCAGTGTTTTAATTTCTCCTCTGAAAACCCTGGAGACTTGGCCTGAAACGGAGCAGGGAGGCTGATCCAGATTCACCCGCAGCCTTTTGTTACAAGAAAATATTTGAGTCGTTTTTTTTTTTTTTCCCCTCCCTCCCCTTCTGCGTGGGCAAAGAAAGGGGCAGTGGATACAAAGCCGGCATTTTTTGTTCCCAGAAAATATCAATGAAAAGAGCATTCCAGAGGCCAAGGGCACAGCACAGCTCCCAGGGCACTGGAGGTGTCCTGGCTGAGCCCAGGAAAGGCAAAAACATCACCTCAAAAACTCCTTTTTTTGTTAAAAAAGGCAGGTGAGCAACACTTGGGAAGCCTAAATTAAGTTTTTCACCAGGTTTTTGCCTCGCAGGGACACACACGAGGCTGGGAGGGGATGAGGCCACGTAAACTTCATTAACTCAGAGGTGCAACTTGCAGCTCCTCGGATGCAAAACCCCTGGATCAACGTTTGGTTTTCACACAGGAGGGCCTGAAGCAGCACCTCAAAAAATGAAATAAATCGGGTTTAGTGTGGGCTGTAACAGCAGGAGGAGCTGGGGAAGGAGTTGGGACAATTCCTTAAGTTTTCCATCAGGTTTTTGCCTCCCAGGGACACACACGAGGCTGGGAAGGGATGAGGTCACATAAACTTCATTTACTCAGAGGTGCAACTTGCAGCTCCTTGGATGCAAAATCTCTGGATCAACGTTTGGTTTTCACACAGGAGGGCCTGAAGCAGCACCTCAAAAATGAAATAAATCAGGTTTAGTGTGGGGTGTAACAGCAGGAGGAGCTGGGGAAGGAGCTGGGACAATTCCTTAAGTTTTCCACCAGGTTTTTGCCTCGCAGGGACACACACAAGTCTGGGAGGGGATGAGGCCACATAAATTTCATCTACTCAGAGGGGCAACTTGCAGCTCCTTAGATGCAAAATCTCTGGATCAATATTAGGTTTTTACACAGGAGGGCCTGAAGGAACACCTCAAAAAATGAAATAAATCGGGTTTAGTGTGGGCTGAAACTGCAGGAGGAGCTGGGACAGTTCCTGGGTGAGGAAAAGCAGATCCCAGGACAAATCCCAGCATCCCAGGGCCAGAGGGGACTCCTGGAGCGCAGAGCAGTGTGAGAACTGAGCTCAGGCTGTCCCCAAGGCTCTCAGGGCCCTTTCAAAGCTCTTTTTCCCCCACAGGGAGCAGCCTGGGGATGGACAAAATGTGCCATTCCCGGCTGAAAACTTCCCAAAAACCCGGCTTTTCACAGCAAACCCCAAATGCCTTCACCATGGAAACCCAGCCCGGGGCTGGTATCGCCGCTGGAATTCGCCCTTGGCTGCAGCTCGGGAGGAGCCCGGACAGGGAAACCTTTGAGCTTGGGAAGTGCCAGCCCAGGAGCCTGGGACTGCTCGGGAAGAGCTTCCAAAGCAGCCCAGACGTGGGAATTATCCCGCAGAAATTCACCCCTCCAGACACGGGGTTATCCCTCAGTAATTCAGGAATTCACCCCCTCCAGATTCGGGGTTATCCCTCAGTAATTCACCCCCTCTCAGACATGGGGTTATCCCTCAGTAATTCAGGAATTCACCCCCTCCAGATTCAGGGTTATCCCTCAGTAATTCACCCCCTTTCCAAACACGGGGTTATCCCTCAGTAATTCAGTAATTCACCTCCTCCAGATTCGGGGTGTTATCCCACAGTAATTCAGTAATTCACCCCCTCTCAGACATGGAATTATTCCCCAGTAATTCAGTAATTCACCCCCTCTCAGACATGGGGTTATCCCTCAGTAATTCACCCTTCCAGACTTGGGGTTATCCCTCAGTAATTCAGTAATTCCACCCCTTTCCAAACACGGGGTTATCCCCCAGTAATTCACCCCCTCCAGACTCAGGGTTATCCGGCAGTAATTCCACCTCCTCCAGATTCGGGGTTATCCGTCATTAATTCAGTAATTCACCCCTTCCAGACATGGAATTATCCCACAGTAATTCAGTAATTCACCCCCTCCCAAACATGGGGTTATCCCTCAGTAATTCACCCCTTCCAGACACGGGGTTATCCTCAGTAATTCAGGAATTCACTCCTTCCAGACTTGGGGTTATCCCTCAGTATTTAAGTAATTCACCCCCTCCCAAACATGGAATTATCCCACAGCAATTCAGGAATTCACCCCTCTCAAACATGGGGTTATCCCTCAGTAATTCAGTAATTCACCTCCTCCAGATTCAGGGTTATCCTGCAGTAATTCAGTAATTCACCCCTTTCCAAACACGGGGTTATCCCTCAGTAATTCACCCCTTCCAGACATGGAATTATCCCGCAGTAATTCAGGAATTCACCCCCTCTCAGACATGGGGTTATCCCACAGTAATTCAGTAATTCACCTCCTCCAGATTCAGGGTTATCCCTCAGTATTTAAGTAATTCACCCCCTCCCAAACACGGGGTTATCCCTCAGTAATTCACCCCCTCCCAAACATGGAATTATCTCCCAGTAATTCACCCCTTTCCAAACACTGGGTTATCCCTCAGTAATTCAGGAATTCACCCCTTCCAGACACGGGGTTATCCCTCAGTATTTAAGTAATTCACCCCCTCCCAAACATGGGGTTATCCCGCAGTAATTCAGGAATTCAGCCCTTTGCAGACTCGGGGTTATCCCCCAATAATTCCCCCCTTCCCATGTGCAAGCACAGCCAGCCCCAGCTCCCAATCCCGATCCCTCTTCTCCCCAGGGAGCTGGGGAAGGCAGAGCCAGAGCAGGAGCTTTCCAAGCTTTTCTTTGGGAGGAAGGAGCACGTTGAGCCATCCCATGAGGAGCTGGGAATGCTGGAGCCATCCCAAGCAAACCCCACCACTGTCCTCCTCCATGCTCCCCCAAATCCCACATCCCCTGGATCAGCAGCATTCCAGATCAAGTTGAAAAGGTTTCCCAAGTGCCACAGGTTTTTGGCTGAAGGGCAGATCCCTAAAAGTCACATTTATCACCTCAGATCTGCTCCCTCCTCATCCTCATCCCTCTGCTCTGGGGAGCCAAGAACCAAACTGGCTTTTCCAGAATCCTGGAATTCCCAGAGCTGGAAGCGACCCACAAGGAGCAAGTCCAGATCGGGAATAACTGCTCGGGTTTTGGGGCATCCATGGGCATCCCGGGAGGTTGGGAATCGCCCTTCCCGGGCAGCAGCACCCTCGGGAACCCACGGTGGCACCGCGGGGTGGGAGCCAGGAGAGGGGGATGGAGGAGGGGATGGATGAGGGGATGGATGAGGGGATGGATGAAGGGGATGGATGAGGGGATGGATGAGGGGGGGATGGATGAGGGGATGGATGAGGGGATGGATGAGGGGATGGATGTGGGGATGGATGAGGGGATGGATGAGGGGACGGATGCGGGGACGGATGAGGGGATGGAGCAGGGGATGGATGAGGGGATGGATGAGGGGATGGATGAGGGGATGGATGAAGGGATGGATGCGGGGATGGATGTGGGGATGGATGAGGGGATGGATGGGGGGGAGATGGAGCAGGGGATGGATGGGGGAATGGATGCGGGGATGGAGCAGGGGATGGAGCAGGGGATGGAGCAGGGGATGGATGAGGGGATGGATGAGGGGGGATGGATGAGGGGGGTTGGATGAGGGGGGGTGGATGCGGGGATGGAGCAGGGGGATGGATGAGGGGGGATGGATGAGGGGGGATGGATGCGGGGGGATGGATGCGGGGGGATGGATGCGGGTCACGGATGCAGGGGAATGGATGCGGTCCCGGCAGCGGGGGATGGATGGGGGGATGGAGGCAGTGCCAGGAGCGGGGATGCCGCAGATCGGGAATGCCGCAGATCGGGAATGCCGCGGAGCTCCGCTGCCATCCAGCGGCCGCGGGACGCGGCTCCAGCAGCGCCCGTGGCTTCGCTGGGAGCCGCTCTCACCTCCCGAGCGATTTCTGACACAACCAACACCCCTGGATATGTTTTCCCCAATATCCCACCTCGTCTGGAGCAGCCCTGCCGTGTTTAACTGCTGCTCCCAAAGACATTGGTCGCTCCATGGGATTTTTATATCTTTTTCCAGGGACTCGGCTCCAGAGTCAGGATGGGAAAGCTGGCAATGTTCAGCCTCCAGGGAAAATTTAAAACCCCTTCCATCGCCTGAAGAAGCTCCAGAGAGCTGATGAGGGGATATGAACAAGGAATGGAGCGACGGGACACAGGGAACGGCTTCCCACTGCCAGAGAGCGGGGACAGATGGGACGCAGGGAAGGAATTCTTGGCTGCCCCATCCCTGTACGTGTCCAAAGCCAGGCTGGACGGGGCTTGGAGCAGCCTGGGACAGTGCAAGGTGTTTCTGCTCATGGCAGGGGTGGCACAGGATGGGATTTAAGGGTCCATCCCATCAATCCCATCCCATCAATCCCATCCCATCCCATCCCCATCCCATCCCATCCCATCCCATCCCATCCCATCCCATCCCAGAGAATCCCAGCGAATCCCGCGCGCCCCCTGCGGGCCCCGCCGGGCACTGCAGGCGCGGCCGCTGCTGCCGCCAGGGGTCAGCGCGAGCCCGGGAGAGAGACCCCGATCCCGCCGGAATCCCACTGGGAATCCCACTGGAACCCCGCCTGGATCCCCCTGGAACCCCGCTTGGATCCCCCTGGAACCCCGCCTGGATCCCGCTGGAATCGACCCCACATTTCCCACCCGGGATGTGCCCCCAAGCCCCCACTGGCATCTGTCATCCCGCGCCTGGGATGTGCTCCCGACCCCCGGTGGTGCCCAATCCATAGGAAATCCCTTCCAAAGGGGAACCTGTGGCACTGGGACATGAGTCAGATCCATAGGAAAATCAAGGGAACAACCTGTGGCACTGGGACATGGATCAGATCCATAGGAAATCCCTTCCAAAGGGAACCTGTGGCACTGGGACATGGGTCAGATCCATGGGAAATCAAGGGAACAACCTGTGGCACTGGGGACATGGGTCAGATCCATAGGAAATCCCTTCCAAAGGGAACCTGTGGCACTGGGGACATGGGTCAGATCCACAGGAAATCAAGGGAACAACCTGTGGCACTGGGGGACACGGATCAACGGTGGATCCTTGGCTGGACTCCCTGACCTTTGAGGGCTTTTCCAGCCAGAATGATTCCATGATTCCGTGGGATGCCACTGGGGCCGAGCAGGGTCAGGGAGCCCCTAAACTCTGTTTGCACCTGGGTTTCCCTCAGCCAGAACCTCACCTGGCCCCCAGCAGCCCTGGAGCATCCCCTCAGGGCCAGATCCTGCTCTGGGATGCCCAGGGCACCGACCTGCACCGAGTCATGGATGGGGACAAAGTGCTGGGGACAAGGAAGATTTCACAGGCAGGGGTTGAAAAGGGAATGCTGAGGATCCTGATAAAGACCTGGCCTGCAGCTCCAGGTGAGGAGCTCTGCAGCTGGATCCATCCTTCCCGCAGGGCTGCAAGGCCAGCCTGGCCAGGAACCTGTGCTGAGGAAGGTGTCCCTTCTCTTTGGCACTTTAAGATTCCAAATCTAAACCATTTCATGAAGAGGTGCAGCACCAGGACAGGACTCAGCCGCCACAAGCAGCAATATCTGCACTGCAGACCCAGGAGCCACAGGACATCCCTCAGAAAAAAAGGGAAAATGCAAAAAAACCCCAAAGCAAACCCCAGTATCAGCCTGGCCACGCCTCACAGAGGAGCCAGGAGGGCTGGGCTGTTTTACACCAGTGCAGTGATAAAATCTCTGCCCCAACTCAGCCCAAATGTGGAACTACAGCAGAACCATGGGCACAAATCTCATCCCTCCTCCTCCTCTTCCTCCCTGTGTTCAGAGGCAGGGACAGCACAGGGAGACTCCTGATGGAAGGGATGAGGTCGAGGGCTTGGTGCCTTCATGGGATCATTGAGAAAAACCACAATCCATGGGATTATCAAAGGAAAACCACAATCCATGGGATCATCAAAGGAAAACCACAATCCATGGGATCATCAGGGGAAAATCACAATCCATGGGATCATCAGGGAAAAGCCACAACCCTTGGGATCATCAGCGAATAACCACAATCCATGGGATCATCAGGAGAAAGCCACAATCCATGGGGTCATCAGGGGAGAGGCACAGTCCATGGGATTCACGAGGGAAAAACCAAAATCCATGGGATGGGATTAGGGGGAAATCACAATCCATGGGATCATCAAAGGAAAGCCACAATCCCATGGGATCATCAGGGGAGAGCCACAGCCCATTGGATTAGGGAAAAACCACAGTCCATGGGATCATCAAGGAAGAGCCACAACCCATGGGATTATCAAAGGAAAACCACAACCCATGGGATCACCAGGGAATAACCACAATCCATGGGATCATCAGGGAAAAACCACAATCCATGAAGATCCACAATCCATGGGATCGTCAGGGAAGAGCCACAATCCCAAGGGACAGGGGAGAGCCTGAGCAGCACCAGCACTGCTCAGAAAGTGACTGAGAGGAAAATGAACAGCCCCAGCTGTGCTCAAACAGACGCTGCAGCGCCTGAAGACCGAAATCAGGAGCTGCTCCAGGCACTCAGAGCTCCAGGTTTGCATTTGCTCCCTCTGGGAAGAGCAAACAGCAGACCCTCCTGGATTCGTGGTCAACAGCAGCTCAAGAAATCCCATTCCACCAACAGCAGCTCATTCCCCAGCCAAGGAACCCCATTCCACCAACAGCAGCTCAAGAAATCCCATTCCACCAACAGCAGCTCATTCCCCAGCCAAGAAACCCCATTCCACCAACAGCAGCTCAAGAAATCCCATTCCATCAACAGCAGCTCATTCCCCACCCAAGGAACCCCATTCCACCAACAGCAGCTCATTCCCCACCCAATAAATTCCATTCCACCAACAGCAGCTCATTCCCCACCCAAGGAACCCCCATTCCACCAACAGCAGCTCATTCCCAACCCAAGGAATCCCATTCCACCAACAGCAGCTCATTGCCCACCCAAGGAATCCCATTCCATCAACAGCAGCTCATTCCCCACCCAAGGAACCCCATTCCATCAACAGCAGCTCATTCCCTACCCAAGGAATCCCATTCCACCAACAGCAGCTCATTCCCCACCCAAGGAATCCCATTCCACCAACAGCAGCTCATTCCCCACCCAAGGAACCCCATTCCACCAACAGCAGCTCATTCCCTACCCAAGGAACCCCATTCCACCAACAGCAGCTCATTCCCTACCCAAGGAATCCCATTCCACCAACAGCAGCTCATTGCCCACCCAAGGAATCCCATTCCATCCTCCCTCTCCCGGGCCAAACACCCTCAGTCCCCAGCTGTCCTCCTCAGGCACTTGTCCCGTGCCACATCCAGATGACAACACCAGCACAAGTCCCTCCAAATTCCAAAGTCTGGCATGGTTTCCTAGCAGGAAAATGGATTTTCCATCCCATGAAGGTTCACAGCAGGCTCCCTCCCAAAGGGAGCCACCAGGAGCCCCTCGGGACATTGTCACACGTTGTCCCCAGTGACCCTGACAAGGGTCCCCCCTGCAGCCACCACGGGCTTGGGAGAGTGGAAAACCACCAGGATTCCCCTCCTGAAGGAAAGAAAGCAAAACCTCCTGGGAAGCTGCAGCCTTTTTAACCTTTTTAGCCATTTCTCAGCAATAAAACTCCAGGAAGAGAATTCCTGTTGGGGATTTCAAGCTGGAACGGCACTAAAAATTCATGTATTGAAAGCAGCCAGTTCAGCTGTCAGAACAAACCTGGCTGCTCCCTCATTCCTTCCCAGCAGCTCCCTGGATTGGGTAGGTTTTTTCCTCAAGACAGGGAAAATATAATTTCCAACAAGTCCAACAGGAAGGTGCTTTAAAAAAAAAATAAAAAAGGAAATATAAGTGTTCTTGACTCACATCAGAGCAGCAGGATTTGGTCCTCCAGCAGTGCATGGAATCCTCCCTCCTGCAGAGCCAGGATGCTCAGAGTAGCCCAGAAAATGAAGGAATTGTAGCCTGAGGCTGCTTTTTCCCCCCATCTGTCCCTCGGAGATTCCCTGGGCCAGAGCCAGTCCCGGCAGGAGATGCCAAAAGCAGTAAATCCACGGGATTTGGGAGGAGCAGGAGGAACGGCCCTGCCATTCCAGCCGCGGACAGAAGGGAGCACCCAAAGCCCAGGCGAGGCTCAGAGGGACCATCCGGGACAATCCTGCCTCGGGAGGGGACAGGTGCCACTCCTGCCCCGCGTCCTCAGGGGACAGGTGCCACTCCTGCCCTGTGTCCTCAGGGGACAGGTGCCACTCCTGCCCCGCGTCCTCAGCGCTGGCACCGGGGCGTTCCAGCAGCTCCTGGGGCCCGTGGGAGCTGTCCCTGCAGCGATCCCAAAACCTGAGGAGAAACAAAGGTCAGGGTGAGGGACAGGAGTGAGCTCAGCCCCGCGAGGACTCGTGTCCAGCCCTTGCTCTGCTCGGGGCAGCCGAGCACATCCCGCACAGCAGGGCTGCAAGAGATGCCCAAATTCAGCAGAGATGCCCAAACTCAGCAGAGATGCCCAAACTCAGCAGAGATGCCCAAACTCAGCAGAGATGCCCAAACTCAGCAGCCAGGCGGTGCCAAACCCCAGGAGCCAGCTGGATTTCTCTGCTGCTGCTGCTGCTGGGCAGAGCTGCTGGCCATGCTGGTGGCCCCAAGGGAGCCAAGGGCGGCTGTCACAGATGTGGTTTATGAAAAAATCCTTTCCGTAGGATGTTTCCTCCTGAGAAGCTGAGAGGCCTCAGGAACAAAATGGAACCAATGGTTATCTGCTGCTGTGGGATGCAACAGGGGGATCTGGGATTGGTCTCATGTGGATGTTTCTAATTCATGGCCAATCACAGCCCAGCTGGCTCAGACAGAGAGCCGAGCCACAAACCTTTGTTATCATCCTTCCTTTTCTATTCTTAGCCAGCCTTCTGATGAAATCCTTTCTTCCATTCCTTTAGTATAGTTTTAATGCAATATATATAATAAAATAATAAATCAGCCTTCTGAAACATGGAGTCAGATCCTCATCTCTTCCCTCATCCTCAGACCCCAGTGAACACGGTCACAGGTGGCCCCAAGGGTGCTCCCCAGGGAGCACTGGCCACCTCCTCA
>CM077479.1:7957171-8013774 GCA_039654755.1 Calcarius lapponicus
TCTGCTCAAGAAGGCCCCAGCTGCGCCCCAGCAGCTGGAACCAGCAGCAGGATCACCACAGGCACAAAGGTTCCCTTTCACGTGGATCCTTTTGAGGTCCTCTCCACTCTCCCCCGTTCCCTCCCTGAGCTTCCCTCTCCCTTCTCTAAATCCCTTCTCACCAGCAGGGTTTGATGCCTGCACTTCTTGCACGGGACATTTCAAGATCTCTTTTTTATATCTCTTTTCATTTTGCCTCTTTTCATTCACGTTTATTAATCCTTCATTCATTTTCTTTGCCCTTAATTTCGCTCAGGTTTTTTCCCACATCTTTCTTTCACCTCTGTTTCTCTTGCTCCCCTCTCACGGATGGAGGCAAACTTGTTAAAATAAAGTGTCTTTTCTTTTCCCCAAGGAAGAAAGTGTCCATTTCATAGCCCACATGCCCTTCAGAGCTGGTGGAGAGGCAGAGCATTGACAGGCGCATTCTGTGATTCAAACCTTCTGGGTATTGGCAGGAGAATAGAAATCTTATGTCTGACATAAGAGGACATCAGGAAAACCAACCTGAAGCTTTTGGAAGGCATCCACGGAGCCGTCCAGTCAGGGGGGAGATAAACTTTACGTGAAAATGGGACCTTCTGCAGTCATTAGCTCCCCACTCCTGCCAGAACTGCTGCAGAGGAGAGCAACGAGAGGCAGCCAAAGAGAACAGAAAACAAACGTGAATGGCAACGTGTCCCCCGAAGGAAGTGCCCGGTAACAAAAATGTGGGAATGCTCAGGGAAACAGCTCTCCAAAGGCTCAGCAGGGAACGGGATTGATCCACAGGAAAACTGGGCTGCCTGGAGGAGCCCCAAACCCAGGGCTGGAGCGTGTGCAGGCAGAGGGGCACAGCTCTGAGCAAAGGGGAACACAAAATCTGATTTGCCACCTCTGGGAAGATCTGCTGGCTTGTGACGGTGTTCACAGGGGTTCTTGGATGAGGGGGAGAGACGAGGATTCTGACTCCACGTTTCAGAAGGCTTGATTTATTATTTTATGATATATATTACATTAAAAACTATACTAAACGAATAGAAGAAAGGGTTCTCATCAGAAAGCTGACTAAGAATAGAAAGGAATGATGACAAAAGCTTGTGGCTCAGACAGAGAGTCCGAGCCAGCTGGGCTGTGATTGGCCATTAATTAGAAACAGCCACACGAGACCAATCGCAGATGCACCTGCTGCATCCCACAGCAGCAGATAATCATTGTTTGCATTTTTGTTCCTGAGGCCTCTCAGCTTCTCAGGAGGAACAATCCTAAGGAAAGGATGTTTCATGAAAAGATGTCCGCGACACTGGTTAAGGACACTGTGGCCAAACCCTGTGGGTCACATCCAGCAAAGACCAGCTCCTGCTGCTTGCCACTGGCACAACATTTGACCCACGCTTGGAAGGGATTTGGAATTTTCCAATTCTGGGAAGCCGCTGCAAAATTGCAGAACTTCCTGTGAGTGCAGAGGCTGAGCAAACCCCCCTGGGCCCTCAAATGAGGGATTCACTGCCACAAATACCTGTGATTTCCTCTCAATCCCTTTGGCTGGGATCTCCTCATCCGATTGCTGCCCTAATTGGTGAAGAGGCTCCAGGAAATGGCAAAGCCACATCCTGGAGCTGCCCTGGTGAGTGGTGTCACCTGGGGAAGTCCAAAATCAGCATTAATGCAACCAGGTGCTCCAGAGGCGCCTCAGCTCCGCACAGGTCCTGGCAAGACGGTTCCTGGCAGTGCAATCCTCAATTATCTCCAAAATCCAGCTGCAGCAGAGCTGGAAATCCTCTCCAAATGCCTTTCCCCTCAGGTTTGCCCACTCCCTCGAGGGGCTCCAAGGACCTTTGGAGCGTTGCTTGCTCCAATTCACGTTTCTCGCTTGAATTACACAGGGGAACAGGGATAAATCTTGTCAAATCCAATGTGGAGCCGTGGCGAAGGATGGGAATTTGTTGAAGATTCAGGCATTTCTGACCTACTGACTTTGCTGTGGGGTTGGATTATTCCCTTTCTCCTCTCCTTTTGCCTGCCCTGCTCTTATCACAGCAATTTGCAAATTAAAAAACACAACACCAGAGAGCCGTGCTGGGGACAGCTGTGGGCACACCTGTGCCCCGTGAGCTTTTATCCTCCCTGCTCCCTTTCAACAGGTGTTTTATGCCTTGTTTTCAACAGATCCTGCCTGAATTTGTTATTGCCCCGAGTAATTTCATTTCTTAAGGGCTGCCTGACAGGACAGGCTTTTCTTCTGATAGAAGCAGTCAGGAAAGCTCCTTGTGAAGGGGGGAAAAAAGGGAAGAATGACAGCAGAGGCTGTCCCAGGGTGTCTCCAGCGTTCCTGTGTCTGTTCATGGAGGGAAATAACTCCAGGAGCTCCTGGAGGTGATGCTCAGCACCATTCCCTGGTTTGCCAGTGTTGGGAAGGGTCCATCCTGACTTGTCCCTGTCATTCCAAATGTTCACCCAAACCAAACAGCACCAGCAGGAAACGAAGGCAGAAATGCTGAAAATTTAAATCAGCTTTAACGATGGATCATGTTTTAGCAGAAGGTAAAATTTCCAGGAAAAACTCTGGGACCAGTGCCATTCCCAACCCCAATCCCTCTCCCAGAAAGGAGTAGGGACACACAAATGTTCCTTCTCTGTCTCTGAGCCTTTCCGCATGATCCCAATTGCTGCATCTCTTCACACTAAAACTGATTTCGGCCTGTGAGGACGGCCCGATGATCCCAAGTGGAAAGAGGATGATGATGGATTGATTGATTAATTGATTGATTGATCCCCAGGGATTTGAGGGAAGAGGAGGACGAGGGGCCCTGCTTTGCTCTGCTCAGGCTGGCTCTGCTCTGTGATCCTCCAAATAAACCCTCACTGTGCAATATCTCCCCAAGCCATTCTATCTTTCTAATAATCCCATTTATTGCCCTGTTTGTTTTTATTTATGGTTTAACACACCAGCTGGCAATTAGGCCCTAATTGTTGCTGTTATGCAAAGTAGCTGTGTTTATTTTTATAACACGGGCTGCAGCGCAAACCGGATTTGTTTTTTAATTGTGAAAGCAGCCGATGGCAACACCCCCTAATGATGATCCAAGTGTCACAGCTGGGAGTGCCTGGGAATGGCTGGGAATGCTGCTCAGCTTTGGCCAAGGAAGGTGCAAAAAAAGGTTTGGGAGAGGTTTCAGCCCCTCAGATTCCCCCACTCCACACCCGGAAATGCTCTGGATTCCCCTCCTGGGGATCCAGCACCAGCCCTGCTGGATTCCGCCTTTTCCACTTTCCTCCAGCCCTGATTTGCTCCTGAGGGACAGCTCTGCACTCTGGAAGTCCCGGGAATGGCTTGTGTCAGGGGGCTGGGGATGGATTTTGGGAAAGGTTCCTTCCCCCGGAGGGTGCTGGCAGGGTACCCAGGGAAATGGGCACATTCCCGAGGCTGCCAGAGCTCCAGGATGGGGGTTTGAGACAGCACTGCCGGGGATGCCCAGGGTGGGATTTTGGGGTGTCTGTGCAGGAGCTGGGCTGGATGACCCCTGTGGGAGGATATTCTGTGATTCCAGTCCCTCTCCCTGATATCTCTCAGTTTCCTCTTTTCCTCCCCCCGCATTCAAACGATTCCAGCGGGGATGGTCTTGCCCTTATTTCTGGGAACTGAGGCTGACAATTCCCTCAGGAGGTGCCCTGTTGCTACCCCAGCTCTGGCCAGAAGCACCCTCAGCCCTGGGACACGCGTGGGGACACAGCCCTGGGCTCTGCGGCCACCGGGGTTTTGGAGAGGGTGTGACCCACAAAGGCTCCCAATGTTCCAATCTGCGCTGGCCGGGCCGGCCACAAACAAGAATTGTCATCAATCACGGGGCTGGGGGGGGCTGCAGAGGAGCAGAACCACAACTGCCTCTCTTCCCAGAAGCTGTCCTCACCCACTGGGCTTGTCCCAAAACCAGGGCTTATCTCCCTAGGGCTGGGGACTAAAGGGAGGTGAGTTCAGCTTTTGGCGCAGCCAGGGCCCTCCCGAGGGAGCTCAGAGCGTTTTCCTGTGCCTGGAATCTGCTCCTGCATGGCCTCTCCTTCCCTTCCCATCCCATCTGCTGGAATTATCCTCTCCCTGGCAAAACACCGCCAGCGCTGCCAGGCTCTGCTTTTAGGGGGGAATTGGGTGCTGCAGATGCCTGGGATTTTTGGGCAGTGAGAGTTTAGGCAGTGGAATTTTAGGAAGTGGGAGTTTAGGCAGTGAGAATTTAGGAAGAGAGGGACTTAGGCAGTGGGATTTCAGGCAGTAGGATTTTAAGCAGTGAAAGTTTAGGCACTGGAATTTAGAGGGCGTGGGATTTCAGGCAGTCAGAATTTAGGAACAGGGACTTTAGGATTATCTTAGGATTTTAAGCAGTGAAAGTTTAGGCACTGGAATTTTAGGAAGTGGAGTTTTAGGCAGTGAGAACTTAGGAAGAGGGACTTTAGGCAGTGGGATTTCAGGCAGTAGGATTTTAAGCAGAGGAAGTTTAGGGCACTGGAATTTTAGGCAGTGATATTTTAGGCAGTGGGATTTAAGGCAGTCAGAATTTAGGAACAGGGGACTTTAGGCAGTGCGGATTTTAGGCACTGGAATTTTAGGCAGAGATATTTTAGCGAGTGGGGACTTTAGGCAGTGAGGAATTTAGGCAGTGGGATTTTAGGCAGTGAGATTTTAGGCAGTGAGCATTTACGAAGTGGGACTTTAGGCAGGGAGATTTTAGGCAGTGGATTTTAGGCAGCAGGATTTTAGCCAGTGAGATTTTAGATAGTGAGAGTTTTAGGCAGTGAGATTTCAGGTTAGGGAGAGTTTAGGCAGTGAGAATATAGGAAGTGGGATTTTAGGCAGTGACATTTTAGTAAAAAATTTTAGGCAGGGAGATTTTAGGCAATGGATTTTAGGCAGGGAGATTTTTAGGTAGTGAGAGTTTAGGCAGTGGGATTTTTAAACAGTGATATTTTAGGCAGTGGGATTTTAGGCGGGGAAGATTTTTAGGGCAGCAGGATTTTAGGGAGTGGGACTTTAGGCAGTGATCATTTAGAGCAGTGAGATTTTAAGCAGTGAGATTTTTAAGCAGTAAGATTTTTAGGCAGTGAGATTTTGGCCAGTGGATTTAGGCAGTGGGATTTTAGGCAATAGGATTTTAGGGCACTGCCTTCCCCTTCTCCAGATTAAACCAGCTCTAAAGTGTTCAAAGTGCAGCCCCCTGAGGCCTCTGCTGTCTCTTCCCCAGGCCCATGTGCCAAAACAATCTCCAGGCTGGTTATTTTTATCTCATTCATTGGGAAAATGATACAGCCAAGGTTGTTGTTTCCCTCCGTTGTGAAGCAGCGATGGAAACTCAGGGGTCCTGCCTGCTTCCCCACTGCTCCATCTGGGAAGAAAAAACCAGCAGGGCAAGGAAAAGGTGCTTCCAGGAGCACAGAACTGAACAAAAATAACCAATATATGAAAAAATAAGCAAATTTTTTTCCTAGAAAAAAAAAAATGGATTCCCAAAAAAAAAAAAAAAAATTAAAATTGGATTTCCAAAAAAACTTGATTTGAAGGTGTCTCAATCCCTGCTGGCCCTGCCTGGAGCCCTGTGTGAACGAACACACACGCACACAAAAATGCAGACAGCAAGAAGAAGTCATTCCACAGTCTAGCCTTGTGTAAAGAATTACAGCCACTTTCCAGCAGCAAACCTTCCCCCCCTCAGCCTCTCCAGCCAGAGGAATTTCTTTCACCTCCTCAGAAGCTGCTTATTAAAGCTGGGCTGGTGCTGTGGTTCCCAGGTATTAGAACAGCCAGCAAGGCTTAACTAATCTCTGCTTTTACTGCTGTAATTAAACCTTGCACTTGCCAGTAAAAAGGTAACACTTTAAATTAAGGCCCCGTTTCTAAATGCTGTATTAATATTTATGAAATGATTTACTGCCATGCAGCCACATTCTTGCAGGGACTTATTAGAAGGGCAGGTTATAAAACTCGATTGTAATAAACCCTTAATGGCTCTGCTCTGGCGAGCTGCGAGCTGTTTGCAACCCCTACCTGCAGGGGTGTCTTCTCAAACTGAGAGGAAAATGCTCTTCCCTGCCCTAAACCCCCCAAAAGTTTTGTGTCTCTGTGGTTGTTGGTCCCTCTGCCCATCCTCTACGAGGGTGAGGTGGGATTTTATCACTGGGGTGTTTTTCCTGCTCTCCATGTGCTTGGAAAAGGTTTGGGATCTCCTCTGAAACCTCCTAAATCCTCTCTGCCACCCCACACACACACCTGGGCTAGCACAGGGCTCTGAGCGCAGACCTTGGTGTTTGGTAATTAAATCTTTGCTGTTTTGGCAATTTCAGTCCTGCCCTCGGCTCGGTGACGAGCTCCGTCCCTGGGGATGCCTTGGGAAGGCTGAGCTGGAGCAGAGGCTGGGCAGAGCTACAGAATAAAGCAGGGATTGATTCAAAGCATCTCCTCTATGGATCCACCTTGGGCAGCACAAGAGCCCAGCCAGGGCTGCACCCAAGATGAACCAAAATGGTCACAAATTGAACACAAGACGAACCCAGATGGTCACAAAATGAACTCAAGATGGACCCAAAATGAACCAAAATGCTCAAACAGTCTCACAAGGTCTCTCCCTTGGGATCAGTTCTGCTCCATTTGCACCTTGCAGTTCATTGTCCCATTCCAGCTTTTAGCCCATCCAGTCCCACCCTGCTTGTTTTTCTCTCTCCAGCCCACGGGGTTTGTGCTCCTGGGCTGAGATTGGGATCATTTGTCCTTGGTGCCCAGCTGGAAGCAGGAATTGTTTTGTCTCCCTGCTCTGTGCACAGAGCTCAGCATCCCCTGATGGGAGCCCAGCCCCACACACTGAAGCAGCACAGAACCTGAAACATAGAAAAGCTCAAACCTGAGGCATCACTGATGTCACTCTGTCCCTCTGTCCAGGGCTTTGGGCATCACTTGGAAACCCCACGTGATCTGGAGCTTCACTGGGTTTGGAGGTCACTGCCCAAAAATTCAGATTCTCATCCCCACAATCACGGATTAGATCCAGAGGAGAGCGATGGATGTTCAGTGAGCAACAGGAAAGATGACTTCAACAGATGATTTTTCTTCATCAAGGAACATCTCACAGTGCCAAGCTCTCATTTTTAGGTTCTTTTTTGTTACTCAGGGACACCCAACCCTTCAACTCTTTCACCTGAGCTGTCGTTTTTCAACATGCAATGTTTTGGAATAAATAATCTTTGACTGTTCTATCCCAAAGCATTTTGCAAGATGTTGTACCCAAGGTGAGCATTTGCAGCAAAGCTTTTGGGGGGGTTTTTAGCTCTTTTTTTCTCTCTTTTCTCTGGTTTGGTGTGTGATGTTGCCACCTCCTGCCTTCCCTGTGCTCCTGGAAGGGCACACGTGAGGTCCAAAACGTGCAAAACCTGAATGTCTATAAAAATATTCTGCACCATGAATAGCTCAGTGTAAGGCGAGTGGGCACTTCTCCTGCAGGAAAAATATTCCCATGCAGAAGTGTTTGACAGTTTAAGCATCGGTGATTAACCTCATCTAATTAAAGCTAGGGAAAAAAAAAACAAAAAAAAAAAATAAACTGCAAAAATCAGCACAGCTTGCAGAGAGCAGAAAAACTGGGATAAACTCATGGAGAAAAAAGGCATTTCCATGAAAACAAAAGGCAACCTCCACCCCAAGCGTGGAACATCCTGAAGGGCCCAAACGCAGAGAGGTTGTGCTCAAAGTGACCTCACCTAAAGCTGCTCCAGTCACGTAGCAACGTTTGTTATGGCCAACAACAGAACCCAAAATGACACAATAAAAAAAGAATTATCTGCGATTAGAACGAAACTCCTGAAACGTCTCCAGCTGGAGCCGAAATTTGGGAGGGAGGGGGGGGAGGAGAGGAGTTTATTATTTCAGTAGAGCAGCGGTGCAAATCCCCTCTGGGTGCTCTGCAAACCACCCCGTGCTCTTTGAACCCAGCCCCCTCATTGACATGGTAATGGGCTTTGTTGAATTCAAAGACGATTACGATCAGAAATGTGGTGTGGCCTCTTGTGGCTTTTCCGAGGCTTATAAAGCACACAAATTATATGAAAATATTGGGTTGAAAAATTAGTAAGCCATAGGAGTTTGTGTTGTTTTAGCCACGCTTTACTGCAGGGAAGGAAAACTCTGGCTCCTCCAGACCTTTGCCCAGGCTTTCAAAGCTACTTTCTTTATTGTTTTTCTTTTCTGGTGGGCTCACTTTGGATATACAGCCTGGATTTTTAAAGGACTTTCTTACTGGAGCCACCTTCTCAACAAGAAATGCGTGAAGAGCAGATCCAGCTCTCTGAGCTGCTCCAGTTCAGTTTTAACCAGAAAGTTCTGCCCCACAATTTTGGTGATGTGAACCATCCACAGGGATGGTTCCCTATCACTGTCCTTATGGATTCTTGCAAATGCAATTGGAAAACATGGTTGAGAATGGTTTTGTAAATTCTCTTTTATGTCGGGTTCATAGATTTGATAACACAACCTCAAGTGCAACAGATAAGTGAAAAGTGCAAGTTCTTCCAGCACCTACAAATCAAAATTAAATCAAAACTAAATCCCAGCTCACCCCCAGTTATTAATTTCTTTATTGTTTTTCTTTCTGGTGGGCTCACTTTGGATATACAGCCTGGATTTTTAAAGGACTTTCTTACTGGAGCCACCTTCTCAACAAGAAATGCATGAAGAGCAGATCCAGTTCTCTGAGCTTCTCCAGTTCAGTTTTAACCAGAAAGTTTCTGCCCCACAATTTTGGTGATGTGAACCATCCATAGACATCACTGTCCTTATGGATTCTTGCAAATGCAATTGGAAAATGTGGTTGGGAAGGATTTTGTAAATTGTCTTCTATGTCAGGTTCATAGATTTGATAACACCGAGTGCAACAGGTAAGGTGAAAAGTTCCTTCCAGCACCTACAAATCAAAATTAAATCAAAACTAAATCCCAGCTCACCCCTAGTTATTAATTTCTTTATTGTTTTTCTTTCCTGCTGGGGTCACTTTGGGTATACAGCCTAGATTTTTAAAGGATTTTCATACTGGAGCCATCTTCTCAACAAGAAATGTGTGAAGAGCAGATCCAGTTCTCTGAGCTGCCTCCAGTTCTCTTTTAACCAGGAAAAGTTTTAACCAGAAAGTTCTGCCCCACAATTTGTTGATGTGAACCATCCAGAGATATCACTGTCCTTATGGATCCCTGCAAATGCAATTGGAAAACGTGGTTTGGAATGATTTTATAAATTATCTTCTGTGTCAGGTTCATAGATTTGATAACACCAAGTGCAACAGGTAAGTGAAAAGTTCCTTCCAGCACCTACAAATCAAAAATTAAATCAAAACTAAATCCCAGCTCACCCCCAGCTCTTTTAAATATTTGAATATCCCACTAAAATGGTAAAATCCTGTGGTAAAAGAGGCGTTGGGAAGTGCTGGGAATGCCTTTTCCACTCAGAGCTCCCCTTCCACTCCTCCTCCAGTCCAAGCTCCCCTTCCCACGACTCTGCCTGATGGAACAGGCCCTGTTCAAGATCTCATTTTCCCAAATTGGTACTCCAGTGCTGATCAGGGTTTGACCCAGTTTAGCCAAGCCACAGCACGAGTTCTGCTTCCCCTGTGAGCAGGGAAATTGTCCAGCCCACAGCAGCCAAGGAAGGAGGCTCGTGAGAAGCGACTTCAATGTTCTTGATTTGTCTCTTTGGAGTTTTGGGACAGCTCAAGATCGTGGATGTGCTGCTCCAGAGTGGAAAACCTCACCTTTTGGTGCCTCCCAGTGAGATGTGGAGGTTTTGGAGGATGTGTGAAAGGGGCAGAAGGCTGGAGAGAGGACGCCTCCCATTATTCCACAGAAATAACAATTTTCCCTCTGCTCTCAGTGGAGAGAGGAAGGCTGGAGAGCACAAAGCCACCACAGAGCCCTCCCAGGCTGCGCCTCTCCCAGCAGAGCCGGGCTTAGGAAGAAAACTGACCAAAACCAAAGGACTCAGGGGCTGTGTGGGGGTTTTTGAGAGCTCTGAGTTCCCCGTTCCAGGCTGGGAACAGCCCAGGACAGCAGGACAGGAATTGCTGAGTTCCTTGCACGCAGCCACCTCAGCCTCTGTCTCCTCCAGGATGAACCTCAGGGACCATCCAGTCCTGCCAGGACTCATTCCCACCCTATGCGACCCAAATTCTTCCTGATCATGGCAAAAATTCTGATTTGAACAGTCACAGGTCGTTTTTGGGGAAAAAAAAAAAACAGGAAAAAACTAAATTTCTTGTCCTGCTCCAGTTCTCCCAGGACTAAGAATTGATCCCTTATTTTTACCATTGAATCTGGTCCTGCTGGAATTCAGGCACAGAACTGGGCTGGGCTGGAGGAAAAGGAGATTTTTGGGATGCAGCTCCCCAGGTTATTTAGCTCAGGGATGTGGTGTGACCCCAAAATGCCTGGTGTAGGTGGAATAAATGGAATTTTTGGGCTCTGGAGAGGCTGGCACTGCTGCAGCTCCTGCTGGGGACTGGGTCAGGGGTTCTGCAGACAGGAGCAGGCACAGGGGAGGATTCTTCCCTCCCTGGCACTGCTGGGGTGCCCATGCATAATATAATAATAATAATAATAATAATAATAATAATAATAATAATAATAATAAATATCTCCTGGTTTTCCCAGAGCCAGTTACTGTAGGATTAGAACACAGCATCTGCCCCCTGTACATGCGTGTAAATGCATAAATAAGGAACTGGGAATCAAATAAAAGAAATACACTGGATTTTTTTTTTTCTGTCTCTTTTATTTTTATTTTTTTTTTTGTCTCTGTCCCCTTCCAGCCTTTCACATTCAGATAAAAAAGTCCTGGAAGGAAAAGCCTTGGAGAGAAGCAATGGGAGAAAAGTTTGCAAAGGGCAAAACTCAGTGGGACCCTGCAGAACAAACATGTGTAAAGGATTTGTTTCAAAGTGGATGAATGCAAAAGCCTGTTGGGGATAATTTTTCGGCCTTGCCTATTTTGAAAGGGTTGAGGATCAGGAGTAAAGTGAGAAAACAATTCTCTGTAGGAAGCTGTAGCAGACTAAATGGAGCTTGTTGTTGTTGGCAGGGGCCGTGATGCTGAGGGCAGCAGCATCGTTACTGGAGCTGGAGGCAGCAGAGGTTTAAATAAACAAGGAGAGATCCCTGAACCGAGATAAAGCCGGGATCTCACCGCGCTGGGTCCCTGCTCGGAGCGGGGAGGGGTGTGAGCAAAGGGAGATGAACGAGGCTGATCACAGCGCTCGGCTCCTTCTCCTGCTCGGGGAATTAGGGACAGGATTCCCGAGGAATGGGGGAAGTTCCATCTGCTCATCCGCACAGCCAGGCATTGCCCCAGCAGGGAAATGGGGAATGGCACAGCCAGGGAGCTCCTGGGCTCTGCTCAGAGCCCCAGCCCAGGGATCTTCCCTTTGGCTTCCAGCGGATGCCTTGGGCAGGCTGAGCTGGAGCAGAGCAGGCTGGGGCTGAGCTACAGAATAAAGCAGGGATTGATTCAAAGCATCTCCTCCATGGGATCCACCTTGGGCAGCACAAGAGCCCAGCCAGGGCTGCACCCAAGATGAACAAAAACGGGTCCCAAAATTAACCCCAAAATGAACAAAAATGTTCCCAAAATGAACACAAGACGAACCAAGATGGTCACAAAATGAACTCAAGATGGACCCAAAATTGAACCAAAATGCTCAAACAGTCACAAGGTCTCTCCCTGGGATCAGTTCTGCTCCATTTGCACCTTGCAGTTCATTGTCCCATTCCAGCTTTAGCCCATCCAGTCCCACCCTGCTTGTTTTTCTCTCTCCAGCCCACGGGGTTTGTGCTCCTGGGGCTGAGATTGGGATCATTTGTCCTTGGTGCCCAGCTGGAGCAGGAATTGTTTTTGTCTCCCTGCTCTGTGCACAGAGCTCAGCATCCCCTGATGGGAGCCCAGCCCCCACACACTGCAAGCAGCGCAGAACCTGAAACATAGAAAAAGCTGAACCTGAGGCATCACTGATGTCAGTCTGTCCCTCTGTCCAGGGCTTTTGGGCATCACTTTGGAAACCCACGTGATCTGGAGCTTCACTGGCTTTGGAGGTCACTGCCCAAAAAATTCAGATTCTCGTCCCCACAATCATGGATTAGATCCAGAGGAGAGCGATGGATGTTCAGTGAGCAACAGGAAATGACTTCAACAGATGATTTTCTTCATCAAGGAACATCTCACAGCGGCCAAGCTCTCATTTTTAGGTTCTTTTTTTGTTACTCAGGACACCCAACCCTTCAACTCTTTCACCCTGAGCTGTCATTTTCAACATGCAATGTTTTAGACTGAATAATCTTTGACTATTCTATCCCAAAGGGGGCTGTACCCAAGGTGAGCATTTGCAGCAAAGCTTTTGGGGGATTTTAGCTCTTTTTTCTTTCTTTTCCATAGTTTGACCACGGTATTTGCCACCTCCTGCCTTCCCTGTCATTTTCAAATCGCAATGTTTCTGAAATAAATGTGAAGCTCAGACCCACACACGAAAGGCAGCACAGGATCTGAAAATAGAACAATCTAAAAACCTGAGGCATCACAGTGGAAACCAAAGGGGAGAAAAGTCCCTTTTCCACAGCCCTGCTCAGTAGCAAAGCCCCATAAAAGCTTTGCTGGGATTATTCCAGGCTGAGGCCAGCATTAACACAGGATTCCTCCCCACCTCTCCCCTGCAGCTCAGGCAATATCAGGAACAATAAAAACCCCATTAAAAACCCCATTAAATCCTTGCTGGAGCAGCAGCCTGCAAGAAGTGCTCTGAATCCAGGAAGGATTTGAAAAATCCTTCAAACATTGCCCAAATCCAAACCTCACCCAGCAGAGTTGGAGCATCTCAAGGGCAGGTGATAAGAGCCCGGCCTGGGTAGGGGAATCACTGATCACAACCAAACCCTGCAAAGAAACATCTTTTGCAGATTCTGTCCGCTGGATTTCCTCCCACTCCCAGGAAAAACTTACACAGTTTCCAAAAAATGAGGCTAAGAAAAAGCTTTCATGTCTGCAGATTATTTTTATTATTATTTTCATTGAGAAATTAAAAGTTTCTCTTCCAAAATCTTTGAGGAGACACTTGATGTGGGGGGAGAAAGCGTTATGTCTTAGATGTGTTGTCACAATATAAAAATCTGCCTGAATTGGCCAAGCTGTATGCTTCAGGGGAAGATACAAATTATCAGTTTATTCACACTTAAGATTTTTTCTTTTGGGAAGGCTGCTCTGGACAAAATTCCCAGGATAAAGGGACAGCAAAGCAGGAAAAGAGAGGGCAGGAACAACCTGCTCCTGCTCCGGGGTGAAAACAACAGAGGCAACTGCAACATATCCAAAATATCCCAATTTTCCCTGCTCTGAGGGAAAATCCTGGCTCTCCATGAAGGATCTGGTTTGGTGGTGGGAGGTTAAGAAGAAAAAAAAAGGATTTGCATGATTTGCATCTTTGCATCCATAGTTAAGAAATTCTAAATATTCCTCTGCGGTTTTCAGGTTGGGAACATTTGCTAAATTCCCTTCTTCTGGAGTAAACTTTGAGAGGGGAAAAAAAAATCAAAATAGTTTAGAAAAGAATTCTTCTTATCCTGGTTTTCTCCTCCAGCCTTTGACACTAAGAATACATTTTGAAACAGTAAAAAATTTGAGATAAAATAGCAAAGAACGGCAGTTCCCTGTGCTTTTCCTGTTCCCTTTTGGTGGCTGTCTTGTTTTAATTGATGTGGCAATATTTCAAATAGAACCCAAAATGAGATTTTTAGTGGCAGCCTCTGCTCCAGGACACTTTTCCTCATGGTTCCCTTCCCCAGGGCTGTCCTTGCTGCTCCATCCAGTCCCAGCAGGAGCTGCCAGCAGTGGCCGGCCTCTCCAGAGCCCAAAAATTCCATTTATTCCACCTACACCATGCACTGGGGGTTACACAAATCCCTGAGCTAAATAACCTGGGGAGATGCATCCCAAAAATCTCCTTTTCCTCCAGCCCAGCCCAGTTCTGTGCCTGAATTCCAGCAGGACCAGATCCAGTGTTAAAATAAGGGATCGATTCTTAATCCTGGGATTGCACCAGAGCAGGACAAGAAATTTCCTTTTTTCCTGTTTTTCTTCCCCCAAAAAAAGACCTGTGGACTGTTCAAATCAGATTTTTTGCCATGATCAGGAAGAATTTGGGTTGCATAGGGTGGGAATGTGTCCTGTGCAGGACTGGATGATCCCTGAGGCCCATCCAGCTGAGGAAATTCCCTCATATTCCCTGTAGAGGATAATATAGGGAATATCTAATATATAATTGTGGGGAATATAATATATAATATATAATATATAATAATGGGGAATATCTAATATATAATTATAGGGAATATATAATATAAAATCCATAATCTATAATATATAGCATGTAATATATAATAATATAGGGGAATATATAATATATAACATATAACATATCATATATTCATATATCATATACAACATATAACATCATAACATATAACATATAACGTATCATATATCATATATCATATGTCATATATCATATATCATATATCATATATAACATATAATAATGTATGGAATTATATGATAAATAAAATAAAAATTATAATATCCATATGATTATATAACACATAAATTAATAATTATATTCTTACATTAATAATACATAAATATAATGATATAATGCACATAATCCACATCATTCCCTGTACCCCCACTGCCCCACACCTGATTCCTGGGACTGGGATCAGCAGCTCCTGTTGGAATTTCTGGGATCAAACATCCTGTTTGCAATTCCCCTGGCTAAATCAGGGCTGGATAAAGACGCTTTGCTTCAGCAGGAAAAATGGAATTATTTTTACAGAAGCCAGCGAGGGAGGCTGGAGCCACCGATTTGGGATGATTACAATGAACAAAAAAAAGTCAAGCTGGAAGTGTTTATTTTAATTTAAGGGGCATGGCGAGCTGCTGAGGTGGGAAGATATTATTTTTATGGATTCAATCAGATGGTTTGTGGGGCATTGCTAATTGAAATCTGTCTGCCTCGCCTCCAGTTCTGTGGGGCTTTTCTCCCCGTGCCTGGGAGGCAGAAAAAAAAGCAATTATTGAGGCTGGGGAGGGGAACCAGGAACTGGGAGAGGTTGGGGATAAAAAAGAAAAAAAGAGGCTTCGTTTTGGGGGGAAATTTCAGTCTCTGGATGGAGCTGCCTCAGCCTGGAACCATTTCCCTGCCCTTAGGTAAATAAGGATCAGCAATAACTGGGGGAAGAGGCTGAGCAGGACTTCCAGAAGGATGCTCAGGATGCTGGATTTTCCAGGGTCTGGGAGGATGCTGGATTTTCCAGGATTTGGAGGATGCTGGATTTTCCAATATCTGGGAGGATGCTGGATTTTCCAGGATCTGGAAGGATGCTGGATTTTCCAGGATTTGGGAGGATGCTGGATTTTCCAGGGTCTGGGAGGATGCTGGATTTTCCAGGATTTGGAAGGATGCTGGATTTTCCAAGGTCTGGGAGGATGCTGGATTTTCCAGGGTCTGCAAGGATGCTGGATTTTCCAGGATCTGGGAGGATGCTGGGGTTTTCCAGGATTTGGAAGGATGCTGGATTTTCCAGGGTCTGGGAGGATGCTGGATTTTCCAGGATTTGGGAGGATGCTGGATTTTCCAGGGTCTGGGAGGATGCTGGATTTTCCAGGATTTGGAAGGATGCTGGATTTTCCAGGGTCTGGGAGGATGCTGGATTTTCCAGGATTTGGGGAGGATGCTGGATTTTCCAATATCTCGGAGGATGCTGGATTTTCCAATATCTGGGAGGATACTGGATTTTCCAAGGTCTGGGAGGATGCTGGATTTTCCAGGATTTGGGGAGGATGCTGGATTTTCCAGGGTCTGGGAGGATGCTGGATTTTCCAGCACCTGGAAAAGTGTGACTGTGGAATTTCAGCAATTCCCAGGACTTGCCTTTTCCCTTTGAAGCTCCTCTGAGTGCCAGGTGAACCCTGGACCTCCCAGGACACCTCATTTTTCCCACTGGGAGAACTTTGGTGGTCCAAGATGTAGGAAAATGCAGCAGCAGTCACCAAATCACCCAGCCGAGCTGCACACTCAAATTTCATTGAAATTTGGCCATTCCAGGAACCCCGGCAGATTTTCCCCCAGTGGTTTTCACCACTGAGCACCCCAAAGAGAAACCAGGACAACATTTTTTAACAAAACTTCCTAACCAAAACCTGCCTGTGGATGAGCTGAGGGGGTTCAGGGTTGTTTCGTTTTTTATTTTTTCATGATTTGTTTTTGTTTGTGGCCCAGGGAATTCCAACCAAACCAGCTGACGAAGAACAGCCCCAAAAATGCCCCTTCTTGCCTGTGCCCCATGATGTCACCCCACAAAGCCACCAAGCAGGGTGTAAATATCCCCCAGGCGTGGGCAAAACGTGTCAGGCTCACGTAGGAGCCAGCCCAGAGCGCAGCAGTCCAAAAACACCATCCCCAAATATTTTCTGTATCATAATTATACAAAATGAGTGGAAATTTTCTGCCCCCAGCCCCAAAAACACGGCCCATTATGAGCCCTGCCAAGTCTGCAGGAACATAAATAACATTGCAGGGCTCTTGGTGCCGGGCAGGAGCTGGGAAGTGGAAAAATGATTGAGGGACAAGTGGTTTTTAAGATCCCCCCGAGGCCTGTAAGTTACCTGTTTATTTCAAGAAGAGCTGCCAGTGCCAAAAGGAAAGGGAAGGAGTTCTGGAGTTGCTATCATGGTCTGATTCCAGGGATTATTTCGAAATAAACAGGGATTGAGTCTCTGTTTGCTGTTCAGTCAATGCAAGCGGGGGTGAGCAGCTGAGCGGGTGTGGGGGGCTCCAGGATGGGCTCACCTGAGGAACGAGCCTGGAGGGCCAGGAATGACCAGGGAGATTCGTTTTGGCCTCAGGAGGTGCTCAAAAATGAGATTTTTTGGTGAGGAGACAAAAAGTGTTCAGAAATCCAGTGGGGAACCCCACACATCAGCATCCCCCTGCTGCAGGGAGGGAAAATAATTCTCTTTTTTTTTGCATGAAACATCTGTTGGAAGGGAAATGGACATAATTGACTTTTTTAAATGGAAGGGGAAAAGTTGTGAAGTCATCAGGGAGGATATTTCAGGGATAGGAAGAGGGAAGGGAAGGGAAGGGAAGGGAAGGGAAGGAAGGGAAGGGAAGGGAAGGGAAGGGAAGGGAAGGGAAGGGAAGGGAAGGAAGGGAAGGAAGGGAAGGGAAGGGAAGGGAAGGGAAGGGAAGGGAAGGGAAGGAAGGAAGGGAAGGGAAGGGAAGGGAAGGGAAGGGAAGGGAAGGGAAGGAAGGAGAAGGGAAGGGAAGGAAAGGAAAGGAAAGGAAAGGAAAGGAAAGGTAAGGAAAGGAAAGGAAAGGAAAGGAAAGGAAAGGAAAGGAAAGGAAAGGAAAGGAAAGGAAAGGGAAAGGAAAGGAAAGGAAAGGAAAGGAAAGGAAAGGAAAGGAAAGGCAAAGGAAAGGGAAAGGAAAGGAAAGGAAAGGAAAGGGAAAGGAAAGGAAAGGAAAGGACAGGAAAGGAAAGGAAAGGAGAAAGGAAAGGAAAGGAAAGGAAAGGAAAGGAAAGGAAAGAGGAAAGGAAACAGGAAAGAAAAAAAGGAAAGAAAAAAGGAAAAGGAGAACAAAAAAGGGAAAGGAGAAAAGGAAAGGAGAAGGGGAAAGGAGAAAGGGGAAAAGGAAAAGGGAAAAGGAAAAGGAAAGGAGAAAGAGGAAAAAGAGAAAGGAAAGGAAAAAGGAAGAATTCCCCTTCATCCCAGAGTTCACAAGGAGAAATCCTTTAAGAGCTTCAAGGGTTTAATTTTTCACAACAAATCCCATCTTTTAGGGCAGATTCATTTGCAGCACTCTGGTGCCTGTCCCAGAAACACCTCTGGGAGCTTTGGAGCCAAGCTAAAATGACATTTTTCCCCTTCCAGCCCAGGTGCCAGCCCAGTGATGCAATGCAGGTAATATGGGAAACGATGAGTGACGCTGTAATTGCAGAGGATCCCTGCTTGGGAAGAGAAATTGGAGTTGGGACGAAATCAAAACAATACCAGGAAAATAAACCAGAGACATTCTTCCTGAAACTGCAGAATAAAGTGCTCCTGATAAGCTGCCATGAGGTTAAGAAAGAATATTGAGGGCTGGCTGGGTGTTTGACCTGGAACCAGGTTTTCTCTTTGCCTTTCTCTGCTGGATCCAGGGAACTTTCACCTGGCATGGAGGGAAGCTGTCAAACAAGTTCATGCACAGCCCAGGTGTCTGCAATTGCCATTTTTGAGGCACCTCAAAGCCCAGGCAGCTCCAGCTCATTCCTGCCCAGATGGCAGCCCTGATTGTCCTTCATTATCTCCTCATCTCTGGGCCAACTCAATTAAAGCATCCCCAGATTCTCATCTAATGAACAAAGCTAATGAGTGACAAAAGATCATTCAGAAATCTGAGGCGCCCAGGAGGGGGATCCAGAGGCAGCTCAGGGCTGGAAATTTCCTGCCCCAGAAACAAACCCAGCTTTTCCTCACCAGGAAAAGGAGAAGTGGGATTAAAAAAAACACAGAAAGTTCAAAAAATCCAAGGCTCCAGCTGCTGAAGAATGATGGGAATTGGGACAGCAATGATGTCCGCGAGGTTTCCTTCAACCCATCTGAAAAGAATTGAAAATGTTCCAGATTATTTGCAGTTAACCCTGAAGGGCTGGAGAGAAAAAAACCATCCAGAGAAGGCTGTGTGGATAAAAAGAGCTGAAAGATTCTCATTTTTTTAACTCAAATCCCTCATGGCTGGTTTGGAATTCCTTGGGGGGCAAGATTACTGATCCTGCTGAAAATTCCTCTGGATTTGGCTGTTGGGGTCGGTCGGGTTCCTTTTGGGATTCGTGGAATTTATTTTTTTAGTGGATTATCAATGCCCACCCCTTTGTTTTGCTGGGCTCAGCAGAGGAACCATCTAACCACGGGGCAGAGAGCTCCAGGTAGAAATGCTATTGCAAATTCCTTGGGAAAACCTGCTCTTCCTTTGCCTTTGGCCCTAAAAATCCCTGGGGAAAGGCCCCATCCCTCCAACTCCTGCTGGAGCGGCCCATAAGAGATGGGTGCCCAAGCCTGGTGAGCTCCAACCTCCCACCTGTGACCGTGTTCACTGGGGTCTGAGGGTGAGGGAAGAGAAGAGGATCTGACTCCATGTTTCAGAAGGCTTGATTCATTATTTTATGATATATATTACATTAAAACTAAACTCAAAGAATAGAAGAAAGGATTTCATCAGAAGGCTGGCTAAGAATAGAAAAAGAAAGAATGATAACAAAGGTTTGTGGCTCGGCTCTCTGTCTGAGCCAGCTGGGCTGTGATTGGCCATTAATTAGAAACAACCACATGAGACCAATCCCAGATGCAGCTGTTGCATCCCACAGCAGCAGATAATCATTGTTTACATTTTGTTCCTGAGGCCTCTCAGCTCCTCAGAAAGAAAAAATCCTAAGGAAAGGATTTTTCAAAAAATATCCTGGCTACACCCACCTGCACCTGAATGATGCCCGAAGCCTCATTTTTCACGGATAAAAATAAAAATTTCAGCCTCCAACCTTTTTCCAGAAGCACATCCCTGTGTGGGGCTGCCCTGGCTGTGCCGCTGACCTGCAGCCTGCCTTCCTGCTCAGCATGCCCCCGTGTTTTCCAAAGGCAGCGGGAATTTTGTTTTGGAAACAGGGCAAACGGGAAGCAGGAAGGGCTTTCTCAGCAAGGCAAGAACCTTGCTGGAAAAACACCTGAAATATCTGCAGTAAAACCCTGAAATATCTGCAGTGAAACCCCGAAATATCTGCATTGAAATCCTGAAATATCTGCAGTAAAACCCTGAAATATCTGCATTGAAACTTTGAAATATCTGCATTTAAATCCTGAAATACCTGCAGTGAAACCCTGAAATATCTGCAGTGAAGCCCTGAAATATCTGCGTTGAAATTCTGAAATATCTGCATTTAAATCCTGAAATATCTGCGTTGAAATTCTGAAATATCTGCATTTAAATCCTGAAATATCTGCAGTGAAACCCTGAAATGCCTGCACTTAATATTTGCACTGAAAGACTGAAATATCTGTGTTGAAACTCTGAAATATCTGCAGTGAAACACTGAAAATATCTGCATTGAAACCCTGAAATATCTGCACTGAAACATTGAAATATCTGCATTTAAATCCTGAAATATCTGCATTGAAACCCTGAAAAGCCGGCACTTAATATTTGCACTGAAAGACTGAAATATCTGCGTTGAAAGACTGAAATATCTGCATTGAAACTTTGAAATATCTGCATTGAAATCCTGAAATATCTGCAGTGAAATCCTGAAATATCTGCAGTGAAACCCTGAAAGATCTGCAGTGAAACCCTGAAATGCCTGCACTTAATATTTGCACTGAAAGACTGAAATATCTCTGTTGAAACTCTGAAATACCTGCAGTGAAACACTGAAATATCTGCATTGAAACACTGAAATATCTGCATTGAAACACTGAAATATCTGCATTGAAACTTTGAAATATCTGCATTTAAATCCTAAAATATCTGCATTTAAATCCTGAAATATCTGCATTGAAACCTTGAAATATCTGCAGTGAAACACTGAAGGCCTGGGCTCCACACCTGAAGGCTCCTGCTCTGCACAGAAACTCGGAACTGGCCGAAGTGTCCATTTATTTTTTCTGATTTCTTTCCCCCCTAATTTTTCTAATCCAAAAGGACTCCTTTTTAAGAGCCAGCGGAAGCTGCGCTGCCACTTTTTTTTGGGGGGTTCCAGCCCACGAACGGCTTTTGCAACAGCAGCAAGATACGAGTGGTGAGGTCAAGAGCAAAGCCAACAGGGAGCAGGGCTGGAAATGGCTGGGAGTGTGCTGTGCACGGCCAGGACGCCTGGAAAAACACGGGGAGATGCTGAGCAGCCCCAGCAGCGCAGCTGCGTTATTGACAGATGGGATTAAGGGCTGCGAGGACTCCGAGCGGGATCGTTTTTTGTACCAGCACACGGCCTTTGTTTATTGTCATTTGGATTTTTGGTTATTTCTGCCGAGGCATTCGGGGATCTCGTCCCCCCCCCGCTCCCCGAGCGCGCAACCGGCTGTTTGTTCTTGTTCCTGTTCTTGCTGCTGCTGATTTGGGCGTGTTGGAGGGTTCAGCAGGGCTCTGAGGGAATGCTGCAGCCCAGCCTGGCTGCTCAGCACATCCCAGGGCTCACAAGCAGCAAAATGAGATTTTTTATTTCCTTTTGCGAGGCAAGAACTTTGACGAAAGAGCAGCACCACCAAGGCCTTGCTCCTAAAGCCCAACTCAGCAAATCCCAGGGCTCACAAGCAGCAAAATGAGATTTTATTTCCTTTTGCGAGGCAAGAACTTTGAGGAAAGAGCAGCACCATCAAGGCCCTCTTCGTGAGCCCAGCTCAGCAGAACCCAGGGCTCACAAGCAGCAAGATGTAATTTTTTAATTTCTTTTTGCAAGGCAAGAAGTTTGAGGAAGGATCAGCAGAACCCAGGGCTCACAACCAGCAAAATGAGATTTTTTTTTAATTTCCTTTCGCAAGACAAGAAGGTTGAGGATGGAATGGCGCCATCCAGGTTCTGTTCCTGCAGCCCAGCTCTGCAAAACCCAGGGCTGGGAAGCAGCAAAATGAGATTTTTTATTTCCTTTTGCGAGGCAAGAACTTTGAGGAAAGAGCAGCACCATCAAGGCCCTGTTCCCGAGCCCAGCTCAGCAGAACCCAAGGCTGGGATGAGATTTTTTATTTCCTTTTGCAAGACAGAAGTTTGAGGAAGGAGCAGCACCATCAAGGCCCTGTTCGTGAGCCCAGCTCAGCAGAACCCAGGACTGGGATGAGATTTTTTATTTCCTTTTGCAAGACAGAAGTTTGAGGAAGGAGCAGCACCATCAAGGCCCATCCAGCTCAGCACATCCCTGGAAAAGGGAAAATTCTGGAAATTCTTTACCTCTGGATAAATTCTTCACCTCTGGAAAAGTGTAAATTCTGGAAATTCTTTACCCCCGGATCAATTCTTTACCCCTGGAAAAGGGAAAATTCTGGAAATTCTTTACCTCTAAATGAATTCTTTACCCCTGGAAAAGGGTAAATTCTGGAAATTCTTTACCTCTAAATGAATTCCTTACCCCTGGAAAGAGGGTAAATTCTGGAAATTCTTTACCTCTAAATAAATACTTTACCCCTGGAAAAGGGTAAATTCTGGAAATTCTTTACCTCTAAATGAATTCCTTACCCCTGGAAAGAGGGTAAATTCTGGAAATTCTTTACCTCTAAATAAATACTTTACCCCTGGAAAAGGGTAAATTCTGCTTTTCTGCGTGGCCAGCAGTGCCCTGTGCGCTCCTGGGGCACTGCCCTCCCTCCAGCCCAGCTCTGCTCTGTCCCTGGGCCGTGCCCTGCAGCAGCACAGGAGCTCCTTGAACATTTCCAGCACATTTCCAAGGGTTCTTGGCTGCTGCCCTCTCTCCCAGGCCCAAACAAAATGTTTCTCCGTGTTAGGCTGTCAGTGGAGCTCAGGAAAGCAGCTCTGATTTCAGATCTAATTTGCTGTAAAACGAGAGGCGGCGAGGAGAGGAGTCCTTTTTAATTAGAAAAGTAGGGGGGAAAAAATCAGAAAAAAGGGGGGCACTTCAGCCAGTTCAGAGTTTCTGTGCAGAGCAGGAGCTTTCATGCGTGGAGCCCAGCCCTGGCTGCTGCAGAGGCTGAAATTTGATCAATATTGCTCTGCTTTGATCGCCTTTTCTCTTCCGAGTGCTTTGGATCCTCCCCAGCTCCTGACAAATGAGGGGACACAGGAGCAGAGGGCCCAGGAGGACGAGACAAAGGGACAGAGGGACTCAATTCCCTCCAGCATCATTTTTCCAACCAGCCTTTTAATGGGATTTTTCCTCCCAAAAAAAAAAGCTTGGGATCCAGTCGGCCTCTTGCAAAAACTTGGATGGCTCCAAGCAGCAGCCCGTGGATATTTCTGAGTGTGAAAGGGGGGAAATTAAATATTTAAAAGTTAAAATTTAGAGCTTAAAATTAAAGCTTAAATTCTAAATTTTAAAACTTAAAAACTGAAATCTAAAACTTGAAACCTAAAACTTAAAAATTAAAAATTGACAAAGGAGAGAGTATTCTCCAGGGCTCGATCAGACTCGTGTGGCTCTCTCAAGACTGCAGCGCCCAATTTGGGGATCTGAGGCACATCCAACCCCTCTGTGCCTAAGGACAGGCACAAGGAGCAGCCAGGCCCAGAGATCTCTGCAGGAAAATAAACCCTGAAATATCTGCAGTGAAACCCTGAAATATCTGCACTGAAATATTGAAATAACTGCAGTGAAACCCTGAAATATCTACACTTAAACTCTTAAATATCTGCAGTGAAACACTGAAATATCTGCACTTAATATCTGCATTGAAACCCTGAAATATCTGCACTGAAATATTGAAATATCTGCAGTGAAACCCTGAAATATCTACACTCAAACTCTGAAATATCTGCACTGAAACCTTGAAATATCTGCAGTGAAACCCTGAAATATCTGCACTTAATATCTGCACTGAAATATTGAAATATCTGCAGTGAAATCCAGAAATATCTGCACAGAAACTCTGAAATATCTGCACTGAAACATTGAAATATCTGCTCTTAAACTCTGAAATATCTGCAATGAAATCTGAAATATCTACGTTGAAACATTGAAATATCTGCCCTGAAACCCTGAAATATTTGCACTAAAACCCTGAAATATCTTCAGTGAAACCCTGAAATATTTGCACTTAAACCCTGAAATATCTGCAGTGAAACCCTGAAATATCTACAGTGAAACCCTGAAATATTTGCACTTAAACCCTGAAAATATCTGCAGTGAAACCCTGAAATATCTGCACTAAAACCCTGAAATATCTGCAGTGAAACCCTGACATAGCCCAGGCAGACCAACCAGCCCTCTCCTAGCAAAGCCAGACTTAGTCCAGCTCAAATCAGGCAGAGTCTGGACTTGGGCACCTGGTCTGGTGCTGTGACATCTTCAGCTAAGGCAGCACTTGAGGGTGTGCCCGTGAAAAAAGCAAACAAGAAAATGGAGATTTGCAAGAAATTCTCGCTCCTGAGTCAGGCTGCTCCTTCCTCCCCCAAAGCTGGGTCTCAATTAATGGAAATATTTATTTGGGTGACTTGCAGATGATGTTCTTGCTCCTTCCTCCCCCTAAGCTGGGTCTCAATTAATGGAAATATTTATTTGGGTGACTTGCAGATGATGTCCCTGGCCAATTATCTCCATCCCAACGTTCTATTTCTTGCCTTTGAATCAATAAACAGTTGAAGATTTCCTGGAGTGGGAGCAGCAGCAGCAGCAGCAGCAGTGCCAAGATCTGTGGGTGGATTAAAACCATCCCTACAATACCAGGGAGCTCTGCTAATCACTCCCTTGTCTGGCCAGAGCTGAAAGTCTCTGACACCCCCAAAAAGACGAAACCACAGCTCAAAAAACCCGGAAAAAAAATATTTCTTCACCTCCAGCTTTTGTTGTCCTGACAAGTTCTTCTCAGCACCACAAGCCTTGGGTGCCTCCCTGGGGTTGGAGTGTGGGGCTCAGGAGGTGCATGGGGATGGGTGAGGGATTATCTGCCATTTATCTTTTATTTAGAGGGGAAAAATCATCAGCAGAAAGCAGGACACCGCCTTCCTGTCGGTAATTTGGGCAAATTATTCCAGGTTGATTTCAAAATCGGGCCAGAATTTGTGTGTGCACAGGTGGGTTTTGGAGATGGATTCTGGGGGATCCTGCCCAGCTGCACAAGGGGTGGGTTTTGGGGACAGATTTTGGGGATGGATTTTGGAGATGGGTTTTGGGAATGGATTTTGGGGGATCCTGCCTGGCTGCACACAGGGTGGGTTTGGAGGTGGATTTTGGGAAAGGGTTTTGGGGATGGATTTTGGGGGGGATCCAACCTGGCCACCTAAGGGATGGAAATGGATTTTGGGGATGAATTTTGGGGATGGATTTTGGGGATGGGTTTTGGGAATGGATTTTGGGGATGGATTTTGGGGATAGGTTTTTGGGGATCCGGCCTGGCTGCACACAGGGTGGGTTTAGGGGATGGATTTTGGGGATGGATTTTGGGGGATCTGGCCTGGCTGCACAAGGGGTGAGTCTGGGGATGGATTTTGGGGACAGATTTTGGGGTTTGGGGATGGATTTTGGGGATGGGTTTTGGGGGATCCTGCCTGGCTGCACAAGGGATGGGTTTGGGGATGGATTTTAGGGGATCCTCCCTGGCTGTAAAAGGGATGGATTTTGGAGATGGATTTTGGGGATGGATTTTGGGAATGGATTTTGGGGATGGATTTTGGAGATGGATTTTGGAGATGGGTTTTGGAGATGGATTGTGGGGATGGATTTTGGGGATGGATTTTGGAGATGGGTTTTGGAGATGGATTTTGGAGATGGATTTTGGGAATGGATTTTGGGGATGGATTTTGGGGATGGATTTTGGGGATGGATTTTAGGGATGGATTTTGGGGATGGATTTTGGGGATGGATTTTGGGGATGGATTGTGGGGATGGATTTTGGAGATGGGTTTTGGAGATGCATTTTGGGGATATCATCTGGAGCACCTGGAGCCCAAGCCCAGGAGCAGAGGCAGGGCTGGAGTCTGGAGCTGCCACATCAGCCCAGTCTGGCAAACCCACTTTGGATGGCTCCTGACATTTTTTATTCCTTTTCCCCTCGCTGCCTCTGTCTCCTGCACGCAGCCACAAGCCCTCACCCTTGCTGTCCATTAGCTCCCGGCGCTTCTTTCCAAATCCCAAAAAATCGGGAGGGCCCCTTCTGGTGGAAGCGGGAGGAGGAGCAGAGGCATCAAACCCCAGTTTTGTCCCGTTCCCTGCTGGAGCGAATGGATGCAAACCAGGCTGGAGCAGCCTTGGAGCGGCAGCGGGGGAAGCGGAGCCAAGAAAAGAACACACGGTGGTTGTGTGCGCCGCGGTGACACTTCAAGAAAAATCGCTTTGAGCCGTGAGCCCGATCACTTAACGGCAGCGGGCACCTTCCCAGATTTCCTGAATCCAACGTGAATTGCCTGAGGAAACGTTTCCCTCCCTCCTTCCCTCCCTCCTCGCCTCCCCCTGCCCGTCACACACACGCTGCCCCTCTGTCTCCCGGCTCTTTTACTGTGTTTACAAATTATGAACATTCTGGGTCAGTTAATTATGAAAATATTGGTGAGTCTGCCCGGCTGGCTCCTGCGTGGAGCCGGAGCCCGGAGGAGGCTGGAAAGGAGCTGAAAAATGAAAAATGAGCTCGTGGTGCTGCTGGCGTGGGGATGGAGGGGGGGAAGCGGCCCGGCTGAACAAGGGATGGATTTGGGGGATGGATTTTGGGGGATGGATTTTGGGGGATCCTGCCCAGGTGCACAAGGAACGGATTTTGGGGATCTTGGGGATGGATTTTGGGGGATCATGTCTGCCTGCACGCGGGATGGATTTTGGGGGATGGATTTGGGGGATGGATTTGGGGGATGGATTTGGGGGGATGGATTTGGGGGATGGATTTGGGGGATGGATTTGGGGATGGATTTGGGGGATGGATTTTGGGGGATGGATTTTTGGGGGATGGATTTGGGGGATGGATTTGGGGGGATGGATTTGGGGGATGGATTTTGGGGGATCATGTCTGGCTGCATGCAGGATGGATTTTGGGGATGGATTTTGGGGGATCCTGCCTGGCTGCATGAGGGATGGATTTGGGGGATGGATTTTGGGGAATGGATTTTGGGGAATCCCGCCTGGCTGCACGAGGGATGGATTTGGGGGATGGATTTTGGGGGATGGATTTTGGGGGATCCCGCCCAGGTGCACAAGGAACGGATTTTGGGGATCTTGGGGATGGATTTTGGGGGATCATGTCTGGCTGCACGCAGGATGGATTTTGGGGAATGGATTTTGGGGGATCCTGCCCAGCTGCACAAGGCATGGGTTTTGGGGGATGGATTTTGGGGAATGGGTTTTGGGGATAGGTTTTGGGGGATCCAGCCTGGCTGCATGAGGGACAGGTTTTGGGGGATGGATTTTGGGGGATCCTGCCCAGGTGCACGAGGAATGGATTTTGGAGGTGGATTTTTGGGGATCCTGCCTGGCCACACAAGGGATGGATTTTGGGGATGGGGGGATATCATGCCTGGCTGCAAACAGGACGGGTTTTGAGGATGGATTTTGGAGATGGATTTTGGGGATGGATTTTGGGGATGGATTTTGGGGGATCAAGCCTGGCTGGACACGGGATGTCTTTCGGGGTTGGATTTTGGGGGATCCTGCCTGGAGGAATGGGATGCTGCACAAGGGATGGATTTTGGGGACGGATTTTGGGGTTGGATTTTGGGGATGGATTTTGGGGATCCTGCCTGGCTGCACAAGGGATGGATTTTGGGGATTTTGGGGGATCCTGGCTGCCCAAGCTCTGCAGGCAGCAGGATTTGCTCTGCTGAGTCCCAAGGACGGACAGAAGGGTGGTGGGGAGGATGAAATCTGCTCATTCTCAACCCAGGATTTATCCTGGGATTATTTTTTGGCTCCTGGTTACTTTTTGGCTCCTGCACAAGGAGTAGGAGCCAAATCTCTGCAGAATTCCACGGAGGTGCCCCAATCCACACTGGTTTAGTCACTGGTCCCAGATCAACTCCAGTCTCAGCTAAACCTGGACTATTTACGAGAGAGGAAAAGGCTGGGCCTGACCCCACTTGCTCCAGTCCAGTTCTGGGGTGGATAAAAATCTCATTTTTAACCCAGGATAAGTCTCTGCACAAGGGGCAGGAGCCAAAACTCCACAGAATTCCATGGAAGCGCCCCAGTCCACACCAGCCCTGGATTAACTCCAGGTCCAGTTAAACCTGGACTATTTATGAGAGAGGGAAAGGCTGGGCCTGACCCCACTTGCTCCAGTCCAGTTCTGGGGTGGATAAAATCTCATTTTTAACCCAGGATAAATCCCTGCACAAGAGGAAGGAGCCAAATCTCTGCAGAAATCCATGGAAATTCCCAAACCCACACCAGTCCTGGATTAACTCCAGTCTCAGCTAAACCTGGACTATTTATGAGAAAGACTGGGCCTGACCCCATTTGCTCCAGTCCAGTTCTGGGGTGGATAAAATCTCATTTTTAACCCAGGATTAATCCCTACACAGGGACAGGAACCAAATCTCCACAGAATTCCATGGAAATTCCCAAACCCACACCAGTCCTGGATTAACTGCAGTCTCCGCTAAACCTGGACTATTTAAGAGAGGGAAAGGCTGGGCCTGACCCCACTGGGAAGGGTTTTGCTCAGGTCCTGAATCCCACAGGATCCCCCTGCACTGAGCACATCAAGTCCAGTTTTCTCTCCATTAATTCAAGATGGAAAAGGGCAGGCCCTGTTCCCAACACCAATGAAAAACCGATTTATTTCTCTGAATTAATTTCTTGAGTTTCCCTGGTATTAATGACAGGAAAAGAGCTTTTTTTTTTTTTTTCTCACTCTGCTTGAAATAAACCAGCATTTATTTCATCACATGCGTGGCCAACCGAAAGGTTTTAATGAATTACATCAAGGGACAAAACTTAAAGAAAAGAGAATTTTCCTGCTTTATCTCTTTCCTTATTTCCTCTGATAAAGCAGGAATATGTTTTTTTCCCTGCAATATTAGCAGAGGGAAAAGATTCTGGGCAGATCTTTGAGAGCAAAATCCCCTCTCCAGGCAAATCAAAGAAGGATAATGTATGTAAAGTGCAGCATATTCCCAGCATGACAACAGCGCTCCATTTTCATTGCAGCTGAATTATTTGTCAGGGTGATAGATCCAAATTTAATGTGTGGTGCCACGAATGTTGAACTGGATGAAAATTGATCAATTTTCTAATATAGAACACATGCTCCAGTCACTCCTGAATGCGTTAGGAACACACTCACTGTGTTCTTGGCCGAGGAAAAAAATTCAATTTAAATGTAAGTTTCCAGTGGATGTTACATTTTGCTCTCATTGGTTTTTATCCCTTATTTCACTGAAATTATATATTAAATTATTTCATTAACACTGGATGCAGCAATGATAAAAATCAGAATGCAGGATCAAACTCAGCAATATTTCCATGTGGAAATAAATTGGTTTTGCATCAAGCAATCCAAAGGTCCATTCGAAGGGACAATTGTGCTGTTAAATGATATTTGAAGGTCTGGAGGGGCTGCAGAGCCTGAATTGCCTCTCACAAGGAATCATCGTCTCCGGCCTCAGAGCAGCTGCACTGCCCTGGCTCAGGGAGCAAACGGGAAAATCCAAAATTCTTCTGCTTGGGGTCACCCAGGGGAGCGTTTGGAGCCTCCTCATCCCCCAAAAAGGGATTCATTTCTGGGATCTCAGAGGATGCCTGGCACAGAGCGCAGGAATTCCAGGAAAATCAGGGGATTCACCTCCAGCACTGCACAGGAATTCCAGGAAAATCAGGGGATTCACCTCCAGGCTGCAGCAGCAGATAAAAGGAGAATTTTCCATGTTGAGGCAGATAAATTAAATATTTTATTTTGATTGCTTTAGGAATATTTTCATGTTTCACTTTCTTCTACTGTAGTTAATTTTTTTTTAATAAAACCTTTTTTTCCCCCCAACTTATTTTGGTTTTTTAAAGAAATGCCAAATCGAAATTTCCAACCATTTCTCTCTATTGCACAGAGAATTGCATTGAAGGAAATGCCAAATTGAAATTTTCAATAATTTCTCTTTTCCAAAGAGAAGAGCACTCAAAGAAATGCCAAATCAAAATTTTCAACCATTTCTCTCTTTTCCACAAAGAATTGCATTGACCTGCAATATTAGCAGAGGGAAAAGATTCTGGGCAGATCCTTGAGAGCAAAAAGGATCTGAGAGATCCTTGATGGCTCCCACAAAGACTTTTAACCAATGTTAGATTGAAAATATCCTGGACCAGTTATTCTTGAATAAAACCAACACCAGGAGAGACCTGGGGACATTTGAGCAATGAAAATATTGATTTTATAATCCTATTAACATCTCTACCACAACCTGATGGATCAATCCATGATAAATGCAACATTTATTTTATAATCTTGTGAGCGTTTCTATCACAAACTGATGGATCAATCCACAATAAATCAGATATTAATTTTATAAATCTGTGGACATTTCTGCCACAAACTGATGGATCAATCCACGATAAATAAAATACTAAACCACCATCATTCCTGAAGCCCAAGAGAGTTAAAATTCTGCTCATTTTTAGTTCTTGTCAGAGCTCTTGCCGTCAATATTTTAGAGGAAGCAGAAGTGATGCCTTCTGCAGAAATTCCTTCCTCTTTGAGCTGTTTGTTGAACTGGTTGGGCTTTTTGTGGTGCTAAAGATTTTTGTTATATTTAAAAGTATCCTGAAATTTCATGGGCTGTTATATTGTTGTTATTATCATTATTATTATTACTACTACTACTACTATAAATTATTACATTTGGGTGCATAATTTCTATTATTATTATTATTATTATTATTATTACTATAAATTATTACACTTGGGTTCATAATTTCTGCTCCATCCCACGCACAGTGATCCATCAGTGTGGGATTAAGGGAAATTTCGCCTGCACAGTCAGTTTAGCAGCAAATAAATCCATTTTGGTGCTGGGAGTGATGGCCAGAAATGTTCCTTAAACCGAGCTGCAGCGAAGCAAAGCTCTGCTGAAAGCACCATTTGGATCCAGTGTCAAAAATCCCCCCTGTTCCAGGGCTAAATTGATCCATATGATTGGAATTTTGCCCGGGTGGGGTTTTTTTTTTCCCCAAACAATCCTTTGGAAATTACCATTATCGACGCACTAATGCATGTTGAAGGCTTGTTGGGGCTGACATAGGAAGTGATGTAAGAAGGGAACCCTTAATATTCCAACAGGAAACGTTTTCCTCGAGGAGCAGCAGACTTGAAAACTGCAGATTACGATTTAATATCAACCACATTTCGACATTAACCGTGATTTCCGAGAACAATTTGATTTTTTTTTTTCCCCCTGCTTCTCCTCCGAGTGATCAAAACTTCATCCAACCGCAGGCGGCTCCTGGAATGAGCCCGGGGCTGCTGCAGCTTGGAGTCCCTGGGATCCCCTCCCGGCTCTGCCCCTTCCCTGTCAATCCCAATCTACCTCACAGCCCGTGTTAAACCTCTTTTTTCCTGGGTTTGGGACATTTTGTTCCCAGGATTTTGGTGGAGTCATCAATTCATCCCTCACCAGTCCCATGTGGTGGAGCAGTGCCAGCAGAGCCATGAGATCCAGGCAGATTTTGGGATCAAAAGTGACAAATTTCGGGATTCCCAGAGCAGTGTGAGGAGAATTAACAAGTGACCAAATATTTCAGTTGCTGGCTGCTTTTGTCTTCACCTGCCCATGGATTTGTTCATGGTCTGGGAGTCCTGTGATGCCTCAGGTTCAGCTTTTCTATGTTTCAGGTTCTGTGCTGCTTCAGTGTGTGGGGCTGGGTTCCCATCAGGGGATGCTGAGCTCTGTGCACAGAGCAGGGAGACAAAACAATTCCTGCTCCAGCTGGGCACCAAGGACAAATGATCCCAATCTCAGCCCAGGAGCACAAACCCCGTGGGCTGGAGAGAGAAAAACAAGCAGGGTGGGACTGGATGGGCTAAAGCTGGGATGGGACAATGAACTGCAAGGTGCAAATGGAGCAGAACTGATCCCAGGGAGAGACCCCGTGAGCACTCGTGCATTTTGGGGCCATTTTGGTTCATCTTGGGTTCATTTTGTGACCATTTTGGGTTAATTTTGTGACCATTTTGGTTCATCTTGGGTGCAGCCCTGGCTGGGCTCTTGTGCTGCCCAAGGTGGATCCATGGAGGGGATCCTTTGAATCAGTCCCTGTTTTGTTCTTTAGCCCTGTCTGGCCTCTGTTCTACTCAGACTTCTCAAGGCATCAATTAGGTGTTGGTAAACTCTGATCACAGAGCAGGGAGACAAAGCAATTCCTGCTCCAGCTGGGCACCAAGGACAAATGATCCCAATCTCAGCCCAGGAGCACAAACCCCGTGGGCTGGAGAGAGAAAAACAAGCAGGGTGGGACTGCAGGGGCTAAAGCTGGAATGGGACAATGAACTGCAAGGTGCAAATGGAGCAGAACTGATCCCAGGGAGAGACCCCGTGCATTTTGGGACCATTTTGGTTCATCCTGGGTGAATTTAACAAAACTAACTGAATTTAACAAAGCTAACTGGGTTTTTCCAGTGCTGCAATGGGAAAGGGAAGGAGTTTGATCCGTGTGGACAAGGAAGTCGAGCGTCAAGGTGAACTTGGAAAGGCTCAACAAAAGAAAAGCAGCAAAGAGCATCCCCTGAGGGCAGAGAGGATCCCACCAGCAAGGCTTTGAAACTCAGGCCTTTGCTCCTGCCAGCCTGCAATGCTCTCAAAAAAATCATCTATAAAAACCCAGATTTGTTAAATCCAGCCTGGGCTGGTAATATGTTACCATAATTCTGATAATTCTCTCCCTGCTCATGTCAGAGGGGAGGGATGCTCGAGGGGGTCTTGTCTTTAATTCCCACTTTGGGGAAAACATGGATTTTCAGAGGAGATTTTCCCCATTATCCATGGATTGGGGCTGTGGTTGTGCTCAGAGCCATCCTGATTGATTTTTTCCATTTTTAGGGCATTTTCTGTCTCCTGCAAAAGCAGATGGGTGACAGATTGCTCCAAGTGACCTCACCAAAAGGCGTCATTTATTATTCCAAAGTTTCCAAGAGTTTGGGAAAATATTCCTCAGCTCCCACAAAGGCCAAAGTCTCCTGTTCCACACAGCAAATCCCACCTGTGGAGCACAGAAAATGCTCATTTTTGGGCCTCTCCCAGGTCGCCCACCACTGCAGATCTGTCATTTAATGAATTTCAGAATTCAACTTGCTCTTGTTCCCTCGCTAGCTTAAGGGATTTTTCCACTCTTTCTTTAGGGATCCATGAATTGCTCGGTGTTCTGGAGCATATTTCACCATTTATCAACGATTATGAGGGAAGAAATAATCCCTTCTGAAAGGAGAATAATCCAAATTATTCTTATTGTTTTATTGGCAAATAAAAATATAATTTATGAGCCAGTCAAGAGCAATAACCCTTAAGTGCAAGACTACAGAATAGCCCATTAAGATATTTTTAATACCATTTTTGTCTGGACTTGTGTGAGTTAATTTAAAACAAACACACGGCGCTGGCTTTCCAGGAGTATTTCGGTGTCTAACCCCAAGTTGTTTCAGGAAAAATGAGGCAATTTGGTGCCTTTGAGGAGCCTTTGGCTCAGATTTTCCAGTGCTGGGGGTGCAGCTGGTTTGTTCTTGGTGAGGTTTGATCCGTTTATTCGAGATCAGGGCCGTGGATGGGGCTGATAATTCCATTTACAGATGGATTTTGAGTGAAAAGGATGAGCTTGGCTCCCAAAATTCCTATCAGGATGTGGAAGGAAGTGTGGGGTGAGGTTTTTGCTGGAGTTGAAGTTCTGCCGTGGCAGTACCAGTTGTGGGCTTCTCTGGGTCTGGATTGAAGGCACTGGAGACAGTCATTCATGTTCAAACTCAGGTGTTTATTATTTCTTATCAGTATGTTCTATATTCCTTCTTTTTCAAGCAGAGAAATTAAAAAAAAAAAAGAAAAAACAAAAGTCTTGCCATGTTTTAGGAGCAAAGTGAGTATTTTACACACATCCCAACAGCTCTCTGGAAAGCATTTAAATTTACAAGCTGTTCCTAAATTTCCTGGCAGTTGGCAACACGCAGGAAGCCCCTTGGAAAAGAGATTTTTTTGGAAATAACAAATATTATCTACATAATTCACATTATTATCTATATTATGGGCACTTTGCATCTGGGCTTTATGGATTGTGGCCATGCTGAGGTGGCTCTTCATTAAGATAATCCAAATGTATTTCTGTTCTAAAGGTTCTAATAAATGAGTTACAGTGATTTCCATATAGAAAACCCATTGCCGTTATCCTATATTCCATATTTTTCCAACTCTAGTGGCATTTAGTAGCTGAAAAACCAGGTAAAAATCACCAAGATTTTAGGATTTTATTAAGATAATCCAAATTTATTTCTGTTTTTTTCTTTAAGATTATCAAAATTTATTTCTGTTCTTTCTGATAAAGGTTCTAATAAATGAGTTACAGTGGTTTCCATATAGAAAACCCATTGCCGTTATCCTATATTCCATATTTTTCCAGCTCTAGTGGCATTTAGTAGCTGAAAAACCAGGTAAAAATCACCAAGATTTTAGGATTTTATGGCTGTGAGGGATGGAATGGGATTTTCCCTACAATCTGCCTTTGAATCCCATCCCTGGGGATCACGGGATGCTCCACAGGGGAAGCTTTGCCCCTTTTCCTGGGAAATCCTTCCCAAAAATTCCATTTTCCTCGGAGAATCCTCCCTGGGGATCCTCCCTGTCCCGAGGGTGGAGAGCTGAGCAAAGATCGGGATGCAGGGAGGGGAAAATCCTGCCAGGAATTCTCCTCCGGATCCTCTCGCATTCCTGAGCTCATCTGTCCCGAAGCCTTTCCCTGGATTAACTCCTCGTTAAACCCGGGTCGGGCAGAGGCTGCTAAACCAGGCTTTTCCAGACAGGAGCAGCTGGGAAATCTGCACTAAATCTGGATTAAATCTGAACTAAATCTGGATTAAATCCCGTCCTTCCCTGGCAGGGATTGCTGCTCTCCCTCCCTGTGCAGCTCCTGCTCATCCTGGGCTCAATTAAATCTGGATTGAATCTGGAGTAAATCCAGATTAAATCCTGTCCTTGCCTGGCTCCAAGGCAGGGATTGCTGCTCTCCCTCCTTGTGCAGCTCCTACTCATCCTGGGCTGGATTGGATCTGGATTAAATCTGGGTTAAATCCAGATTTAATCTGGATTAATCCATATTAAATCCTGTCCTTCCCTGGCAGGGATTGCTGCTCTCCCTCCCTGCGCAGCTCCTGTTCATCCTGGGCTCAATTAAAACTGGGTTAAATCTGGGCTAAATCTGGGCTAAATCTGGATTAAATCCTGTCCTTGCCTGGCTCCAAGGCAGGGATTGCTGCTCTCCCTCCTTGTGCAGCTCCTACTCATCCTGGGCTGGACTGGATCTGGGTTAAATCTGGAGTAAATCCAGATTAAATCCTGTCCTTGCCTGACTGGGATTGCTGCTCTTCCTCCCTGTGCAGCTCCTGCTCATCCTGGGCTCAATTAAAACTGGATTAAATCTGGATTAAATCCAGATAAAATCCTGTCCTTCCCTGGCTCCAAGGCAGGGATTGCTGCTCTTCCTCCTTGTGCAGCTCCTGCTTATCCTGGGCTGGATTGGATCTGGGTTAAATATGGGTTAAATCTGGATTAATCCAGATTAAATCCTGTCCTTCCCTGGCAGGTATTGCTGCTCTTCCTCCTTGTGCAGCTCCCACTCATCCTGGGCTGGATTAAATCTAGGTTAAATCCAGGTTAAATCCAGGTTAAATCCTGTTCTTTCCTGGCTCCAAGAGGGATTGTTGCTCTCCCTCCCTGTGCAGCTCCTGCTCATCCTGGGCCTGAGCCAGCCCTTGCAGAGGTTTGTGAGCAAATGGGATCCCTGGCTGAGGAATCCAAGGCCAGGAGGATGCTGGAGGGGACATGTTTTCTTTGTTCCCTCATTTCTGGACCAGCAGATCCCATGGATAGCAAAGCTGAGTTCCCCTTGCTTGCTTTGACCTGCTTATTCCTGAAATTTATGTCAAATGGAAATAAAAATTTATACAAATCTCCCACCACGAGCTCCCCAGCAGTAGCTGCTCCCTTCCCCCCCAAAAAAAAGATGTTTTCCACTAAAAACCCAGGAAAGTGCAGCTGTCAAACCTCCTCAACTTCCCCTGGCTCCAAAGAAGGGTTTAACCAGGGAAAAGCAGCGAGGAGTTGTGAGCAGTAAACAAGTTAAACATTATTAAACACACACGTGTCTCGTGGAGGAGATGAATTGATTGTGTGCGTTTATTTTTACAGCCTTATTTCACCGAGCAAGGAGAACAGAAAAAAAAAAAAAAGCCTGGGAGCTGATGCCAAGATGATGGAGCTGAAACAAAGCCCAAGGAAGGAGTTTTCCACCGGGCTCATTTTTTTCCATCGTAGCTGTCTCCCGTATCTGCCAATCTTGGGTCAACAAACACGGCGTGATTGACAAGTTAAAATGTTTAGCTGAGCCTGCAATTCATATAAACCAATTTAACATTTCCAGTGCAGGAGGGAGAGGGAAGAGAAACAAACAATGTCCTTTCCTCCCTTGGCTCTCCCTGGGTGGAGCAGCACCCAGGAACGGCTCTGTGGTGGGACATCCCAGCAGGTGGGGACTGCTCATCCCTCCTTGTCCCGTGTCCCAGATTGCAAGGCGAGACAAATTCCATTGGCCATCATTTGTCAAGTGGGCAGTTTTTCTTATCTCTTCCACACCTGCTGATAAGAGGCCATTGAATGTCACTGTATGGCTGATAAGAACTACAGCATCCCATTGGGAGATGGGAGCCCAGAGGGAGGAGCCAAGCATTCCTACCTGGATACAATCTGGAGATTCTGGAACACCAGCCAAGCATTCCTACCTGGATAGAATCTGGAGATTCTGGAGCACCAGCCAAGCATTCCTACCTGGATAGAATCTGAGATTCTGGAACACCAGCCAAGCATTCCTACCTGGATACAATCTGGAGATTCTGGAGCACCAGCCAAGCATTCCTACCTGGATATAATCTGAGATTCTGGAACACCGGCCAAGCATTCCTACCTGGATAGAATCTGAGATTCTGGAACACCAGCCAAGCATTCCTACCTGGATACAATCTGGAGATTCTGGAACACCAGCCAAGCATTCCTACCTGGATATAATCTGAGATTCTGGAACACCAGCCAAGCATTCCTACCTGGATATAATCTGGAGATTCTGGAACACCAGCCAAGCATTCCTACCTGGATAGAATCTGGAGATTCTGGAACACCAGCCAAGCATTCCTACCTGGATAGAATCTGAGATTCTGGAACACCAGCCAAGCATTCCTACCTGGATAGAATCTGAGATTCTGGAACACCAGCCAAGCATTCCTGCCTGGATAGAATCTGGAGATTCTGGAACACCAGCCAAGCATTCCTACCTGGATAGAATCTGAGATTCTGGAACACCAGCCAAGCATTCCTACCTGGATAGAATCTGAGATTCTGGAACACCAGCCAAGCATTCCTACCTGGATAGAATCTGAGATTCTGGAACACCGGCCAAGCATTCCTACCTGGATACAATCTGAGATTCTGGAGCACCAGCCAAGCATTCCTACCTGGATAGAATCTGGAGATCCTGGAGCACCAGCCAAGCATTCCTACCTGGATAGAATCTGGAGATTCTGGAACACCAGCCAAGCATTCCTACCTGGATAGAATCTGGAGATTCTGGAACACCAGCCAAGCGTTCCTACTTGGATATAATCTGGAGATTCTGGAACACCAGCCAAGCATTCCTGCCTGGATATAATCTGGAGATTCTGGAACACCAGCACGGCTTCTCCACTGGATTTCCCAGAGGAACAGCAGCTCCTCTTCCCCTGGATCTCCAGAGGCAGATGCACCTTTCTCCAGGATCCCTGCTCCAACAGAGCCACCCCTGACACTGCAGGAGGGCTGAGCCACAATTCCAATGGGGCTGTGCCAGCACCCTGACCCACAGGGTGTCAGGCTGGGTTCTGACTCTGGCAGTGTTGGTTTGGTTTGCTGCATTGTTCATTTTATCCTTTTATTTTCTTCCCTAGTAAAGAACTGTTCTGACTCTGTCAGCTATTGTATTTGCAGGGTTCCCAGTTGAAGGAAGGAATGATGAATTTGTCTCCAGGTTCTTGAAAGTTAATTTATTGTTTTATGATAATATATTATATTAAAGAATACTAAATGTACTAAACTATACTAAAGAATATAGAAAGGATACTCACAGAAGGCTAAAAAGATAAAAATGAAAACTCGTGACTCCTTCCAGAGCCCTGACACAGCGAGGATTTGGAGTGGCTTTGAGGCAAAGGAAGAGGGAGCTGCAGAACTGGAATTTCCCAGCTGATCCTTAGGAACCATCACATCTCTGCTTCTCCCATCCATCAATTTCCAGACCTGATCTCCATTTTTCCTGCCTTTTTTTTTTTCCCTAAAAAAACCACAGATCCCTTGCTTTGGAGGGGTCTGTCCTGGCACAGGGGCTCCTAAGAAAGACCCACACACTGACCACACCACACTGACCACCCCTGTCCCTCCCCCAGACCCCTCAGGATGCGCCAGTCCTGGCTTAGATGTCACCCAGAGCAGGTTTAAACTCAGCTTTAACTGCAGCTGTGTCCAAACCCCACTGAACAAAAGTGTCGTCTCCTTCAGAGGGAATTTCCAGGGAAGAGCTTTTCATTTCCTTTGGATCTAATTCTTAGGACTCACTTCTCCTTAACAAAAACCAGCTTTAAAATAAAGATGTCTTACCCTGGGATGGATGTTAAACCCAGAATAAAAGTTCCTGAAGGTATTGACAGGTGGATTTTGATATTTTTATTAAGCTCTGTCTCTGCAGTAAAACTGATCCCTCTTGCTCGGGTCACGGCTGTAAAGAGACTTTCAAGCCCCGCCCCAGGTAGCTGCTTTTATGTGATTTTGGTGTGCCTGTAAATCAAAGATATTATTTGAGGAAAAGCTGCAGTGAGCAGGTCTGGCTGGGAAGGATGAGGGGGATTTTGGGGAGGGGGCTGAGCACGGAGGATGAAGATGCGTGCACAGCCTGGGTGTCTGAGGGACCAAAAATTAAATGAATTGGTAGCTGGGGAGTTATTGGTGATGTTCAGAGTGGTTTAATGCCCTTCAGGGTGCTGTCAAACTCCTTCCCTGTGCCTGGCACCGTGCAAGCCGGGCTCTCCCTGCCTGTCCATGCCCCCAGGAGCACAGGGAATGCTCAGCCTGGTGCTGCTGATCCATCCCCTCGCTCTGAGCTTCCCATCCTGTGGCATTCACATTCTCTGAAAAATCCCCTTGCCCAGGATTTTTCTCCTGGGAAGCTGAGAAGCCTCAGAGAAAAAGGAAAACAATTCTTATCTCATTTGCTTCTCCTGTGCTGTGCTCATGTGGAATGTGTTTGGAGATTGTTTACCTGTCGCAGACATCTTTTATGAAAAATCCTTTCCTTAGGATTTTTTCCTCCTGAGGAGCTGAGAGGCCTCAGGAACAAAATGTGAACAGTGGTTACCTGCTGCTGTGGGATGCAACAGGTGCATCTGGGATTGGTCTCATGTTGGTTGTTTCTAATTCATGGCCAATCACAGCCCAGCTGGCTCAGACTCTCTGTCTGAGCCACAAGCCTTTGTTATCATTCCTTCTTTTTCTATTCTTAGCCAGCCTTCTGATGAAATCCTTTCTTCTATTCTTTTTAGTGTAGTTTTAATATAATATATATCATAAAATAATAAATCAGCCTTCTGAAACATGGAGTCAGATCCTCATCTCTTCCCTCATCCTCAGACCCCAGTGAACACCATCCCATTTACCCACAGGTGATTCTTTCATTGGATTCTGCTGTGAGCTGTGTTCACTCTTTGGCCAGTCAGGGCCAAGCTGTGTCAGGACTCTGGAGAGAGTCACCAGTTTCCATTATTATATTTTTAGCATTCTGTCTGTATCCTTTCTGTATTCTTTAAATGTTCTTTAATACAATATAGTATCATAAAACAATAAATCAGCCTTCTGAACATGGAGTCAGATTCCTCATTCCTTCCTTCATCAGGGCACCCTGCAAACACAATTCCATCCCATGACAAACACCTTGCCTGGGGCTCTTTTGAGGGTTTTTCTCCCACCAGCTGCTCCGTGGGCTGAGGGATCCCATCGCTGTAACCAGAGCCTGGAACCCTCTGGGCAGGGAAGACGAGGAAGAGGAGAGTTTCCCATCCTGTCACATTCACATTCTCTGAAAAATCCCTTTGCCCAGGATTTTTCTCCTGGGAAAAACTCCAGGCAAAAAAATCTCAGAGAAACCTCAGAGGAAAAGGAAAACAATTCTTATCTCATCTGCTTCTCCTGTGTTTTGTTCCTTTGGAATGTGTTTGGAGATTGTTTACCAAAGGTGATTGTTTCATTGGTTTCATGTAAATTGTTTTCCCTCTTTGGCCAGTCAGGGCCGAGCTGTGTCAGGACTCTGGAGAGAGTCACGAGTTTCCATTATTATATTTTTAGCATTCTGTCTGTATCCTTTCTGTATTCTTTAAATGTTCTTTAATACAATATAGTATCATAAAACAATAAATCATCCTTCTGAACATGGAGTCAGATTCCTCATTCCTTCCTTCATCAGGGCACCCTGCAAATACAATTCCATCCCATGACAAACACCTTGCCTGGGGCTCTTTTGAGGGTTTTTCTCCCACCAGCTGCTCCGTGGGCTGAGGGATCCCATCGCTGTAACCAGAGCCTGGAACCCTCTGGGCAGGGAAGAGGAGGAAGAGGAGAGCTCTGTGAAAGCTCTTTGTTAACCAACTGTCCCAGCCCTTCACGCCAGGACAGCTCCATCTCCCTTCATTTCCTCCTCCTGTGAAGTGCTGATCCCTGGCGAGACACGAGCAGCTGGATGGAGACAGGGAAAGGGGGAAACCTGCAGGAGCTGCTCCCTGATCCCCAGGGATGGGATTCAAAGGCAGTTTGTAGGGAAAATCCCATTCCATCCCCCACAGCCACAAAATCCTGAAATCTTGGTGATTTTTACCTGGTTTTTCAGCTACTATGGGGGATGCTCCGCCTTTGGGATGCTCCAACGGGCTTGGAACCCTCTGGCAGGGAATCCCCTTAAATTCAACATTCAGGCTCACAGGGAAAAAAAGGCAGAGGAGAACAGCTGGATTTTCTAAGATTCAGCACCAGCAAAAAGGAGAAAATGAGAGCAATCATCAGCTCCTGGTGGTTTGGCTTTGTTTTGTCCCAGGTTTTTCCATCACGTTATGGAAATCCCCCTCCATGCCCTAAAGGACAAAACTCCACATGAACACAGACAGGGAATAAGCCCAGGACCCAAGACTGTGTTATTTTTATGGGAATCACACAGGAGAGGATTTCCCTGACTCACACGGGCTGGTTTTCCCTTTACCTCCAGCTAAAAATGAAAGTCTGCAAAAATCAAACTCTCCCATCAAGATCCCCATTAATTTTTAGGCACCCACAAAGTTCCACAAGGAAAATTCCTGAGCTCACCCCGGAGTTCCAGTTGGATTAATCCTTTATCTGATCACACGCTTTCCCTGTGTGCAGCCACAGGGGCTCTCAGCTTTGGAGCTGCCAATCTTCATGAAACAAAAAAAGTGTAATTTTCAATGTTTTGTTACTTTATGAGCAGGTCGGACAAGATGAAGCGAAATTAGCACCTTCCAGCCCTGAACTCCAATTTCACTGCAATGATTGCAATTCCCCTTCAGGATTCATTCCTTTCCCAGGTCAAGAGTGCACAGTAGCGCTCTGGAAGCAATGGATTGAAGGGCTGATAGGAGCTCAGCTCTCCTTTTATCTCCTGCAGAATCTGCCTGGTGACTGCTCCAATTCCCTCAGCACGGGCATTATCCTGAATTTCGCACATTTATCCCCTTGGGTTTAATGTCATTTGTTGGGAATTGTCCTTTCCGTGGGGTGGGACTGGATGGGCTTTAAGGTCCCTTCCCATCCAAGCCATTCCATGACTCTGTGATGAGGAGAACAAGGAATATCCTGCCCAGTTCTGCTGTTTTAATCACGAAAACACTCAGAGGCCCAAGGGGTTATTCAGGTGCAAGAGGCAGATTTCCTTGGTGCCCCTTGTCCAGCTGAAATCCTCCCCCAGGGCTGGAAAAGAGGTGCCAGAGCAAGGAATTCACAGAGCAGGGCTTCACCACACACTGATCCGTGGAAAAGGCTGAGCCTCAGAGGCAAACTCAGTCAGGGAAAGGCTGCAATGGCAAGATCAAGGTGAGATGACAGCACTGAGTGACCACAGTGCTTTATTTTCCTCTTCTTCCTCCTTGCAGCCATTATTTCCTCATCCCACAGACAATTTTTCTTTTTTTGTTTTTTTTTGGGTTTTTTGTTTGTTTGTTTGTTTGTTTGTTTGTTTGTTTTGTGAGGACCAAAAACACATTTGTTGGGAATTGTCCTTTCCATGGGGTGGGACTGGATGGGCTTTAAGGTCCCTTCCCATCCAAGCCATTCCATGACCCTGTGATGAGGAGAACAAGGAATATCCTGCCCAATTCTGCTGCCAGTGGCTGTTTTAATCACGAAAACACTCAGAGGCCCAAGGGGTTATTCAGGTGCAAGATTTCCTTGGTGCCCCTTGTGCAGCTGAAATCCTCCCCCAGGGCTGGAAAAGAGGCGCCAGAGCAAGGAATTCACAGAGCAGGGCTTCACCACACACTGATCCATGGAAAAGGCTGAGCCTCAGAGGCAAACTCAGTCAGGGAAAGGCTGCAATGGCAAAATCAAGGTGAGGTGACACCACTGAAGGCTTCATTTTTGTCTTCTTCCTCCTCACAGCTGTTATTTCCTCATCCCACAGAGAATTTTTGCCTTTTTTTGTTGTTTTTTTTGTGAGGACCATAAACACATTTCCAAGTCACATGAAAATAATAATAACATTTATTCTTATTATTCTTTTTATCTTATTATCTTCTTTATTATTATAAATAACAATAAGATTTATTCTAAGAAGTATTAACGTGAAACCAGGGGCAGGAACAGCACCCTGAGAATCAGGTGGCTCCCCCACGCTGGGATTGGGAAGCAGCAAATGATCCAATCATGGATTGTGTGCAACCAGGGGTTGTTTCCTCCCAGTTTCCCAGTCACACATCCATAGAAAAATGATTATTGCAACAAACCCAGAGATGGATATGAACAATTCACAGGCACGAAACTGAAAAAAAAAAAAGAGCCAGAATTGTGAACAAATATTAACAGCAACAAATAAATCAGCGAGCACCTCATTATTTCTATCATCTCACTCTCACAGCACATTAATCTGTGGAGCAGCCACGGATGAATCACAGAATATCCAACTTTCCAAAAAGCACTCTGGATTCTTTAGAGCTGGGCCAGAGATATGAAGGAGAAAAGGAGAAAGTCATTCCTGGAAATGGTGAAATAAATTGTCTCATGGTTTGTTTACACAGAACATTTTCAATATCTCTGACAGGGCAGGGGAGGGGAAGGGAGAGGGAGCTGCTCTGGAAAAGGAGGAGCTGAGACCAGGACACTGCTCAAGATCAGCCCCTCTGGAGGCTCCAGTGGGATTTTGGAGACAGGAATTTCACTATTGGTCTCCAGAAATGTTCCATATTCCCTACCTCACCCTGCTGAAATGATAATTCTGTTTATGTTCTTGATCCTGCTCCGTGAATCCCTGTGGGATGGGCCACCAGTGTTGTACCCAAGCCCTTGGTGTGGAAGTTTCTGTGGGAATCAGAGCATCCCACCTTCCCAGAACCATTTCTGGGAAATGCAGAGCCCTGAAATCCAGGTGGGCAATGCCCAACCTCCACCTCTCCCTGTGGACACAATACCCACCCCATTCCCTGAACCCCTCTTTTCCACTGAACTCCTCTTTTCCCCTGAGCTCCTCTTTTCCCCTGAACCCCTTTTTTCACTTAAACTTCTCTTTTTCCCTGAACCTCTCTTTCCCCATGAACTCCTCTTTTTCCCTGAACTCTTTTTCCCCTAAACTCCTCTTTAACCCTGAAATTCTCTTTTCCTTGAACTCTTTTCCCCCTGAACCCCTCTTTTCCCCTGAACTCCTCTTTCCCCATGAACCCTTTTCCCCTTAACTCCTCTTTTCCCCTGAACTCCTCTTTTTCCTTGAGCTCTTTTTCCCCTGAACCCCTCTTTTCCCCTGAACTCTTTTCCCCCTGAGCTCTTTTTCCTTGAACTCTTTTTCCCTTCAACTCCTCTTTTCCCCTAAATTGCTCTTTTCCCCCAACCCTTTTTTCCCCTGAACCCCTCTTTCCCCATGAACTCCTCTTTTCCCCTGAATTCCTCTTTCCCCCTAAACCCCTCTTTCCCCATGGACTCCTCCTTTTCCCCTGAACCCCTCTATTCCCCTGAGCTCTTTTCCCCTAAAATCCTCTTTTTTTCTGAACTCTTTCCCCCTAAACCTCTCTTTCCCAGCTCCCAGGGTGTTTTTCCCATCCTTTCCCCTCTCCAGGACTGGCTGATTGATGGCCACAGTTGATGTCCCAGCCCTGGGATGGGCGCGCAGCTGCCACAGGCAGGGGCTGAGGGAATGAACTCCCCAACTCCTCCTTCCTCCCCTGCCCCTCTCTGCCGGCCCAGGGCTGATGCTGGGAGCCACTGGAATCTCCCAGCGGGTTTGATTTATTTGGATTCGTGCTCCCCCCTGACCCCTCAGCTCAGCCTGGCCTTTCATCCCAGCTCTGGGGCTCCTGAACTTCCGTGGGATGAGCTCAGGGTGTTCCGGCCTTTTGGCCAAAATCCAGGGAATTTGCTCAGCTCCTGTCTCTGTTTGGGACAGAGGCACGGGGAGAGACATCCCGAGAAATTCTGCACAGCCCAAAAACGCCCCAGGGGGTTTCATAGAGTCACTTCAACCCTGGGTTTGCAGGGGTTTAGGGAAAGTTTCCCCCCATCCTCTCCCCAGCAGTGCCACCCATCCCCAGTTTGACCCAAAGAGCAGGAAAGGCTCCTTCCTCTTCCTCTTCCTCTTCCTCTTCCTCTTCCTCTTCCTCTTCCTCTTCCTCTTCCTCTTCCTCTTCCTCTTCCTCTTCCTCTCCCTCTCCCTCTCCCTCTCCCTCTTCCTCTTCCTCTTCCTCCTCCTCTTCCTCCTCCTCTTCCTCCTCTTCCTCCTCTTCCTCCTCTTCCTCTCCCACCTCTCCAGGATTTTGCTCCTTTCCAGTGGCTCTTCCAGGTTTATGCAAAGAAAAACTCTTCCCATAGTGGCTGCCAAGGTGGTTGACATGGAACATGGAAAACTATCCCAAAAAAATGACAGAAAATGCTGCTCGGGATGTAGAACCAAGTGGATTTTATTTTATTATTTTATTTTTTATTATTTTGTTTTATTTATTTTATTTCATTTGATTTTTTATTTTTATTTTATTTCTCTTTTTTATTTTATCTTCTTTTTCATTATTCTATTTTATTTTTATTTTATTTGACCTCAGCACAGGTTTCCACCTCTCCCTCCCAAAGGCAGGGAGCAGTTCCCTGTCGGAGGCGCTGATTTATCACCTCGTTTAATGAGGTTCTTGTCAGAACCTGGTTGAGCCGTGGAAATGCAAATGGCAGGTGGGGATAAATCAGCGGGGGAAGGGATGCAGGAGGAAACATTTCCCTTCTCCGGCAGAGATGAAGCAGCACCGCGGGGAAGGAGGGATCGTGGGGTTTGGGGAATCCTCCTGGATGTGCCCTGGGAGATAAGGAGATATCAGCTGTTGGGAAAGATGAGAGTTTGACAGGAAAGTCTCAGAGATGTGTGTGTTCAGCAGAAAGATTTTAAAACGTAGAGTTCGATGAAGAAATAGAGATGGAAGCGAGTTTTGATATAGAAATGTGACCATGATATTTTATGAAAAATCCTTTCATTAGGGTTTTTTTCTCCTGAGAAGCCTCAGAGGAAAAGAAAAACAATAATTATCTGCTGCTGTGGAATGCAACTGGTGGATCTGGGATTGGTCTCATGTGGTTGTTTCTAATTAATAGCCAATCACAGTCAGCTGGCTCGGACTCTCTGAGAGTCACAAGATTTTGTTCTCATTCTTTTCTATTCCTTTCCAGCCTTCTGATGAAATCCTTTCTTCTATTCTTTTAGTATAGTTTTAATACATCATTTTCTTTTAATAGATATCATAAAATAATAAATCAGCTTTCTGAAACATGGAGTCAAGATTCTCATCTCTTCCCTTGTCCTGGGACCCCTGTGAGCACCACCACATTAAAGAAAAGAATTGCTGAGCCTGACTCACTGGATAACCAAGGAGGCAAAGGGTATTTTATGTTGGTTAGAAGGGGTTTTTATGGCTTAGAGCAAAGGATAAACCCACCCCAAACAAGAAGATGTTTTTACCAAGCAGAAGACGACCACAGGCAAACAAGGCAGCAAATGTCACAAGTAGAAAGAAAAGTCTCAGAATCTTCCACTGCAAGAAAACTGAAAAACAACTTCTGGCTTAAGCTGTAATGTACTGACTTTGAGTGCTTGGAGAACAGTGACATGAATATGGTAATTACAGCAGTTATGATAGGCTGGAGATAAAAGTTAAGGGATAGATTGGTTCTACTGTATGGAGATGCTCAGCAAAGAAAAGTATAGAATGCATTGTAACCAAAAGAAAAGTCTAGAATGCAATGTAACCAAAAGAAAAGTAAATAATGCAATGTAACCAAAAGAAAAGTATAAAATGCATTGTAACCAAGAACAATGAATATATAATGCATTGTAACCAAAACCAAAGGGTCTCCAGGCCTGCCTGCAGCTGAGAATTCCCATTTCCCAAGTTGTCCCTGTTCCTCAGGAAGGATTTGGGCTGGGATGTTCGTGCCTGGTGATTCCAACAGTGGCAGCACAATTCCTTTAATTACCATTCCTTAAACATCCCATCCAGGGAAATCCAAGTGAGCAAAGCAAGGATTTGTCTTCCCTGGATGTAAATAACACCAAAAACGTGCTGGTTTTGTGGGTTTATTCCATATATTGGCCCTGCACTAGCTGCTCCAAGGACTTTTGGCCATTCCTCAATCCAGGGACTGCACAGATCATTCCCTGCAGGAATGGGACGCTGTTGGTTCACGTTGAATTTTGAGGATTGATCCATTTATTTCGTGTTGAAACACAGGAACAGCTCCTCTCCATGAGTTTTTATTTCCTTGGAGAAGATGGAAATGCTGGTCCTGCTCTCCCTGCTGACACTGCTGGCTCACGTTGAATTTTGAGTATTAATCCATTTATTTCATGTAGAAACACAGGAACAGCTCCTCTCCATGAGTTTTTATTTCCTTGGAGAAGATGGAAATGCTGGTCCTGCCCTCCTTGCAGTTCCTGTGCTCCTGCTGAAGGGAAATCCCAAGTTTTGGGCCCAGCTCAGGAATTTGGCTCCAAGGATGAGCCGCAGCACCAAAGCAGCTCCCAAAGCCTCTGCCCTGCTCCTTTAAGCAGCAACCAGAAACTTTCACAAAATCCTCATCCCGAACGAAGAGAAAAATATTAAAAATAATGATTAAAAAAAAAGAGTGTTTTGGCAGGAGAACAATTTCTCCATTACCTCAATGAGTTCCAATGATCTGGAAAGGTTTTCCCTGGAGAATTCCAGCCCGGGGAAGGCTGGAGGTGGCCGGAGGTGTTGATCTGAGCATTACTCAGCAGCACAGGTTGTGCTGAAGTCAGGCCCTGCTGCTGTCACTGCCGCCCGCCCGCGCTCGTAAATTCATTAATTAGATCACTGCACTAATTAAGGGCCGCCTTCTCTCCAAGGGAGCCAGGCTCTGGGGCTGTCCATCAATCCTTGGCTGAGATCATTATTTCCTGAAATGCTGTAAAATCTCCCCATAAAATTAAAGATTTTGGGGTTTTTTTTTAACCCATCTTCATCCTTTCCTCAGAGACGAGCAGCAATTAAGGAAAGATGCGTGGATTTCCCCTAAATTTGGCATTTTTCACACCAGAGTATCCCGGCTCTGGGGTATAAAATATTCCCTTTTTTCATGCATTTTCCTCCTAAATATGGCATTTTTCACCCCAGAGGATTCCTGGCTCTGGAGTGGACAATATCCCCCTTTTTTTTGCATGGGAATTTTCTTCTAAATTTAGCACTTTTCACCCCAGAGGATTCCTGGGCTCTGGAGTGGAAAATATCCCCCTTTTTTGTGGATTTTCCCTAAATTTGGCCTTTTTCACCTCAGATGATTCCTGGTTCTGGGGTAGAAAATATTCCCTTTTTTTTTTGTGGATTTTCTCCTAAATTTGGCCTTTTTCACTTTGCCTCTCTAGGTGTCCCAGGGCTGGTGTCCCTGATGAACACCATTGCTTATAACCCCATTGGCACCTCCAGAGCTCCAGCTGGAGCTCCAGAGTATCCATGGACTGATCCCAACGGATCCCAATGGATCCCAATGGATCCCAATGGATCCCAATCCTCTGGGGCTGATTCCATTGGCACTTGGGGCAGATTTGGGGTTTTTGGCCACCAGAAGAGCCCAGCCCGACCCTCGCTGAGGCCTCATGGTGGGGGCCACGCCAACATTTCATCTTCCAGGGACAAAGTTGGCATTCAAAACCCAGCTGGAGGCGCTGGGAATGCGAAATATCCACAAAATAGAAAAATCTGGAGAAGGTTTTTGGAAAAACGAGGGGACATTTCGTGGAGATCCCACAGAGACCACATCAGGGGTGCTCTACCTGGTGGGCTCTGGGCTTCCAGAGGCCAGCTCAAGGCATCCCCATCCCAAAAAACCACCGGGGCTGAAGGATTTCCCAAGGAAAAAAAAGGCATCCCTGTTTCCTGCCACCCCTAATTTCCTCTCCAGCCCCTAATTAGGAACGTCCAGAATGAAGAAAATGCATTTCTGGCCTTAAAAGGATCCCAGGCTGAATCGAGCTAACAGAAAATCCAGCCTGGGTTTATTTCTCTTCCCAGCTCTGGTGTTTCTCGTTAATTAGTGCTCGTTTGGGGGAGATTTGATGACTTTTTAAATGTTTCCCATGTTAAAAAGAAAAAATGGACAGAAAGGGAGTTTTTATATTTTTCCCTTTGCAAATGAAAAGGGAAAGCAAAGAGGGGATTTTTTTGTTTATTGGGACACAGCTGATTTTTAATTTTCTTTGGAAAAATGCTGCCAAGGACCCAGAAGTGTCAAATTCTCCAGGCAGGGGAATAATGTTGGTTTTTAGCTGCTCAGAGTCTGGGGTTTTGTGGCTGACTCTTGGGAAATTTTTCACATATTTCGTCCTCCTGGAATTTTGGGAGATGGGATGAGCTTTTAATGTGCTGGGGTTAAAAAAATAAATTTAAAATTTCATCTTATCCTTGTTAATAGTGAGGATTTTACTTAGAAAGCAAAATAATGATGCAATGATGGGATTTGGGATGGATCTGGGTGGGAATGACCCTAAAATTCATCTTTCCATGAGCATCTTCCTCTATCCCAGGTGGCTCCAAGCTGGCCTTGGACACTTCCAGGGATGAGGATTGGGAAAAGAAACCTTTATGTGATAGCCAGGAAGCTGAAAATTCCAATTTTTTATGGAATTCCCTGCTTTGCTTGGGATTTTCATGGTGGAGTTGCTGGAGTGTGAAGGGATGGAGCTTGTCTCCATCCCCATCCTGATCCTGACCCCACTCCTGTGATCTCTGGAATTTCCAGGAATTTCAGCATTGGGAACAACCAGGAGTGAAATTCGAATTTTACCTTTTAATTTAGAATTTTCTGCTTTAAATTTGGAATTTTTACTCTTTAAGTTTTCGAATTTTCATGCTTAAATTTGGAATTTTACTATTCCAATTTAGAATTTTACTCTTTAAATTGATGATTTTACTATCTCAGTTTGGAATGCTACTCCTTAAGTTTAGGATTTTACTCTTTAAATTTGGGATTTTACTCTTTGAATTTCCAATTTTAAAGCCTAAACGTGGAATTTTAAGGGATTTTAGAGTTTAAGCTGGGTGTTTCTTCCCTGCAGGGAGGGAATTGCTCTTTGCAATCTCATCCATGAATTAAGGAGCTTTCTCCCGCTGCCCTCTGACATCTCCCAACATTTCTTTTCTGTGACGAGGACACAATTCCAAGTTTTTCCTGATCCCCCCCATGCCAACCTCTCCTTTCCTTCTGGGACTAAGCTGTCATTTTCACCACATTAAATTTTACAAGTTTCAAGCGAATGGAAAATGGATTTTATTATTTGATTTTATTTTTTAAATTTTTTCCTCTTTTTTTTTTTTCCTCCCCCCCCCCCCCCCCCCTTTTTTTTTTTTTAATTTTTCCCCCCTTTCCCTGGGTGTTTTATGGCTGCAAAAACAACATTTGTGGCTTGAACTGTTCAGGTTTGCTGCAGAGGGCTGTGGGAACTTTTGATGGAACCCGCTGGCCTGAGGAATTATCCAAATATTTGCCTTTCCACTCTTTCTAAGCCTCTGCATCAGAAAAAAAAAAGAAAAAAAAAAGAAAGAAAGAAAAAAAGAGTCTGCGCAACCTTTTGACCACAAAATAATAACACCAAAAAAAAGCCCCCCTGAAAATCCTGAGGGGCTGAGGGAGCTCCTGGGTGGGGCCAAGGACACAAGGGACACCTGGGGGTGGGACTGGGGCTCACCTGGACTTTGGGATTTCCCTGAGGAATTTTGGGGGTCGCTCCAACCCAGCCCATTCCCTTGATCCCAAAGCAAATCCCACACAAAATCCCCCATTTCTGTCATTCTTCAATCAACCCATTCCATGATCCAAAGCAATCCCATACAAAATTCCCTATTTCTGTCATTCTTCATTCAACCCAGCCCATTCCATGATCCCAAAGCAAACCCCATACAAAATCCCCCATTTCAGTCATTCCTCAATCGCCCAGCCCATTCCATGATCGCCAAAGAAAATCCCATACAAAATTCCCCTTATTTCTGTCTTCTTCATTCAACACAGCCCATTCCATGATCCCAAAGGCAAATCCCATACAAAATTCCCTATTTCTGTCATTCTTCATTCAACACAGCCCATTCCATGAGGGATTTTGTATGGGATTTTCCCAAAGCAAATCCCATATAAAATCCCCCATTTCTGTCATTCTTCATTCAACCCAGCCCCTTCCATGATCCCAAAGCAAATCCCATACAAAATCCCCCAATTTCTGTCGTTCCTTTCGCTTCCTAAGTCAAAATCTTCTGGGTTATTGAGAGGCAGATGAATTTCCTGATGGGTTTTTCCCCCTGGAACAATGAAAAACTCATCCCCTGTCCCAAAAATCAGGAATCTGCAGGGCTGGATCAGAGGCTACTCCTGTCAGGGACAGCTTCAGCTTTTCCTTGAGCATTATTCGTTTTTGAAATGAAATATAATAAGAGGAGTTATTTCATTTTCGTCATTGCGCTAATCAGATTCTTTCATTTCTCTTATTATTATATATTCTAGGTAATTAATTCCTTGACTAATTTTAGTAATTAATTTCTTGCCTGGGGGTAGGCAAGGGGGATGCTGTGAGGGGGGGAAAATGGGGAATTTGTCACTGATTTCATCCCGGTCAGGACCCGAGGATGGGCAGAAATCCCAATCAGGGAGCTCATTGAGCTCCTTGCACGGTTTTAGCCTTTGGCCCCGAAGCCAGAGGCTGCACCCCCAGCTCCAGCCTTTTCCATGCTCGGCTGGTCGTGGGTTAATTGGGCTTTTCACCGGAGGCCTGGAAACCCCAAGGAATGTGCCTTGTGCCCTGGAGGGATCCCTGCCTGCCTCAGCCCCAACAGTGCTTCAAATGACCCCAAAAACAGCCCCGAAACAACCTCAAAACAGCTCCAAAACAGCCCCGAAACAACCCCAAAACAATCCCAAAACAGCCTCAAAATAACCCAAACCAACCCCAAACCAGCCCCGAAACAACCTCAAAACAGTCACAAGCAACTGCAAAACAGTCTCAAAACAGCACCTAAACCATCCAAAACCAGCCCTGAAACAACCCCAAAACAGCTCCAGAACACCTCAAAACAGTCACAGTCCCAAAACAGCCCCAAATTAACCTCAAAATAACCCCAAAACAGCCCCAAAATTAACCCCGGAATGGCCTCAAAACAACCCCAAACCAACCCCAAAAAAGCCTCAAAACAATGCAAAACAACCCAAAACAGCCCAAAACCAGCCCCAAACCAACCCCAAAACAGCCCCAAATTAACCCCAAAACAGCCTCAAAACAACCCCCAAACAGCCCCAAAATAATGATGATGGTGATGATGATGATGATGATGATGGTGATGATGGAGATCCTGGGGGTGTGCAGAATCTTTACTCCCGGCTCCTCCTGGAATTCCCTGAGATCCAATTGCTGACTGCTGTTATCCGGGGATTATGGATTAGCTGTTTGCCAAAGCCTTAAAATAATAGAATAAAAATAATTCCCTGATTAAAATAATCATCCCTGTTAGTGATGGGAAAGAGAAGAAGGAAAGGAAAGGAAAGGAAGGAAAGGAAAGGAAAGGAAAGGAAAGGAAAGGAAAGGAAAGGAAAGGATAAGGAAAGGAAAGGAAAGGAAAGGAAGGAAAGGAAAGGAAAGGAAAGGAAAGGAAAGGAAAGGAAAGGAAAGGAAAGGAAAGGAAAGAAGATGGAAAGGAAAGGAAAGGAAAGGAAAGGAAAGGAAAGGAAAGGAAAGAAAGGAAAGGAAAGGAAAGGAAGGAAAGGAAAGGAAAGGAAAGGAAAGGAAGGAAAGGAAAGGAAAGGAAAGGAAAAGGAAGGAAAGGAAAGGAAAGGAAAGGAAAGGAGAAGGAAAGGAAAGGAAAGGAAAAGGGAAAGGAAAGGAAAGGAAAGGAAAGGAAGGAAGGAAAGGAAAGGAAAGGAAAGGGAAAGGAAAGGGGGAAAGGAAAGGGAAAGGAAGGGAAAGGGAAAGGAAAGGGAAAGAAAGGGGAAAGGAAAAGAAAAAAAGGAAAGGAAAAGGAAAAGGAAAAGAAAAGGAAAAGGAAAGAGGAAAAGGAGAAGGGAAAAGTGGAAAAGGAAAGGCCAAAGGAAGAATGATAACAATTTGTGACTGACCAGAGTCCGAGCCAGCTGGGCTGTGATTGGCCATTAATTAAAAACAACCACATGAGACCAATCCCAGATGCACCTGTTGCATCCCACAGCAGCAGATAACCATTGTTTGCATTTTGTTCCTGAGGCCCTCTCAGCTTCTCAGGAGAAAAGATCCCAGCAAAAGGATTTTCATAAAATGTGTCTGTGACAAGCCTGGAGTCCCCATCCCACCAGCTCCCCCAGGAGAGCACACATCAGGGAGCAACCACGAAAAATCCAGGGAAAACCCAAACCCTGCTGGGTCACCCCTCAGGCAAATCCCCCTGCCCAGAACAAGCCAGGATTCATTCCTGGCTTGTAATTCCTGCTGTAATTCCTGCTGTAATTCCTCCACGGCCTGATTGAAGTGATTTTTCCTGACATCATGATGGAGTCACTGTCAGAGGAAGGGCTGGAGCAGGGGCAGCTTTCCTGGGAATGCTCCAGCCCTTCCCTGAGCCAAGCTCCTGCACACGGTACCTGCAGCAGCTCCCCCTTGGAAAAAAACAAAACCATTTTCCAAAGGTAAGGCAGGCTTGGGTTACTAGGAACACAAATCATTAGGGCTAAGGCTGCATTCCCATTTTATTGTATTTGTTTTATTTATAATTTTATGACTTATTCCACATTTTCCATATTTTCCCACGTGTTTCACGTCACACTTGTCCTGTTCAGGCCTCCTCATGGAAACCCTGGGCTCCCCTCCACGTGTTGAGCCTTTCTAAACAGCTTTGTTGGTTTTCTTGTTTGCTTGGCTTGTCCCGTGCCTGGGAGAACACAGAGTGGGAATGGGATGAGGTGAGAAGGGAACAAAAGCAACAGGGAATGGTAGGATAAATTGTTGAAAACCAAACCCCATCCAACTGGAGCTGGGGACAAAGAACAGCCTGAGCCTCCCCTGGTTTGGGCTGTGGGTTTGCTCAGGGGTTTCAGTGGTCAAAACCAGGGATTTTTTTGCAGGTGTGGCACGTGCAAACTCAGATTTCACACTAAAATCCCAACCAGGAATGAGAGGGAAGCTGCTCCTGGTGCTGCCAGGTTCCTTCCCTGCTGGAAGGAGCTCTCGTGGATCTGCAGGCAGAGCTCACTCCCTGTTCCCCTCTCCTGGCTGCACAGACATTTCCTTCCTCTCTCAAAACCTGAGCAAATCGTCCATGTCACTTTTAGCTGCTCTTCCAAGGTTTTGTGGCTAACGAGGAACATTGGGTGCAAAAAAACCCTGGGGAAATCTGCTGAGGGATAAAAGCAGGGATGCTCCTGACCAGGGAGCTGCTGGCACAGTTGGCATCAGGCTGGGATTTTTTGCAGGTGTGGCACGTGCACACCTGGAATTCCCCCCTAAATCCCAACCAGGAATGACAGGGAAGCTTCTCCCTCTCAGGTTCCTTCCCTGCTGGATGGAGCTCTCATGGATTTCATGGATTTCATGGATCTGCAGGCAGAGGCTCACTCCCTGTTCCCCTCTCCATGGATCTGCAGGCAGAGCTCACTCCTGTTCCCCTCTCATGGCTGCACAGACAGTTCCTTCCTCTCTCAAATCCTGAGCAAATCAGCCATGTCACTTTTAGCTGCTCTTCCAAGGTTTTGTGCCAGCAGGAACATTGGGTGCAAAAAAAACCCTGGGAAATCTGCTGGAGGGATAAAAGCAGGATGCTCCCTGGACAGGAGCTGCTGGCACAGTTGGCATCAGGCTGGGATTTTTGCAGGTGTGACATGTGCACACCTGGATTTCCCCCTCAAATTTCCAACCTGGAATGACAGGGAAGCTTCTCCTTCTCAGGCTCCTTCCCTGCTGGAAGGAACTCTCATGGATCTCATGGATTTCATGGATTTTCATGGATCTGCAGGCAGAGCTCACTCCCTGTTCCCCTCTCCTGGCTGCACAGACCTTCCCTTCCTCTCTCAAATCAGCAGTGCCACTTTTAGCTGCTCTCCCAAGGCTCTGTGCCAGCAGGAACATTGGGTCAGAGTGTAAAGAGCGCTGGGAAATCTGCTGAGGAGCAGCAGGGATGCTCCTGACAGGAGCTGCTGGCACGGGGCTGGCAGTTGGCACCGGGCTCGGAGCGTTTCACACCAGCTCCGCTCTTCCTCGCCCAGTCTTGCACCCTCCCTGACCCCCCTGCTCATTCTCATGCAGTGCAATCCCGCCAGAAATGTCCCAGATCAACCAATATCGGCTCTCCTGATGGCAGAAGGATGCTCAGTTCTTGAAATTAAAAAAAGCAAAACTCATCAAGTTCACTCTAAAGCAACTTTTTTCATCTCAGAGTCTTCACCAGTTTCAGAGTTTGCAGGCAAGAGAGGGAGCCACGAAATGGGATTAAAATATCTGGCCAGGTAATTAAATTCACTAAAATGTTTAAAAGTTTACCTGGATAATCTCCCCCAATGGCAAAAGGATGCTCAGTTCCTGCAGAATAAAAGCAAGCACTCCAAATTCTGAAGATTTTTAATCTCAAGAACTCCACCAATTTGCAGGCAGGGGAGGGGATGAAGATATGGGAATTAAAGCATCTGGTGAGGTGATTAAATTCCCTAAAATAATTTAAAGTGTACCTGAATCATCTCTCTGGTAGCAGAAGGAGCCTCAATTCCCAAGAGAAAAATAATTAACAAATTCACTTGTAAATTGAATTAAGGGATCTTTAAAATATCAGGAGGGTTTGCAGGCAGGGGAGGGGGATGAGGATCTGGAATTAAAACATCTGGTGAGGTGATTCAATTCCCTAAATTTTTTAGGCTTACCAGAATCATCTTTCTGGTAGCAAAATGGATCCTCAATTCCTAGAAGGGAAAAAAAAATTAAAAATTCAACAAATTCACTCTAAATTGTATAAAGGGATTTTTAAATCCCAGGAGGGTTTGCAGGCAGGGGAGGGGGACGAGGGAGCTGGGATTAAAACATCTGGCCGGGTAATTAAATTAAATCAAATCCCCTCCCAAATTTGCACCCCAAAGTGCCTCCCCCATAATTGAGCTGTGTCACCTCCTGTGCCACCGGCTGCTGCCCCGGCTGCCCCCCCACAGCTGCCCCCCAGAGCCCCCCAGCCCTGCTGCAATTAGGGGGCAGCTCTTAATCACGGGGTCCTGCTCCAAGAGCGGGGGAAATGCTCCTGCAGCTCCCACCCGCCAATTAAAGATAATTTCAAATGGGAGAGTAATTGCGCTGGGGCTCTGCAAACTGCTGCAGAGGTCCCGTCCCCGGCAGCTGATGGGTGTGAGGGGGGTATTTTGACAAGTTTGGAGCAGATTTCCACGGAATACCAGGGAGCTGCTCTGTTTTCTTTGGAGTCACTGGTCAGGAAATGGAGATTGTGAAAGGTCAGGCCTGGAAGAGGAGGGCAGGGATGGCGGTGTTGCTCCAAGTCCTGATCCGTGGGGGATTTATTTCAGTATAAATCCTTCAGAGCCTTGATTGGGGCTCTCTGGGTGATCCGCTGAGCGTTTCTGATCTTTCCCTGAGGGGGAAGAAGGCAAGGACATGAACCATTGGGAAGAGTTTTTGGTGACTCCTGTTTAGGTCACTTCCAGCAAGGTGACGCCCCCCCCCCCCCAGCCCAAAATGTCCCCTCCTGCTCTCTGGAATCACCTGGAAACCTGGGGGAGTCGGGGCCTGAGGGATCTGGAAAGCTCCAAAAGCGTGGTTGGATCTCCACCCTACCCCAAGTTCAGCGGGTGAAACTTTTCATTTTTCATTCGTCAAAAACCGCGACGTCTGCGGGGGTCAGCGAGGTG
>CM077479.1:8013874-8042693 GCA_039654755.1 Calcarius lapponicus
GCAGGCAGGGGAAGGGGTGAGAAGCTGGGACTAAAACATGTGGTGAGGTGATTAAATTCCCTAAAATTTTTAAAGTGTACCTGAATAATTTCTGGTAGCAAAAGGATCCTCAATTCCTGTGAGGAAAAAAAAAAAATCACAAATTCATTTGAAATTGAATAAAGGGATTTTTAAATCTCAGGAGGGTTTGCAGGCAGGGAAGGAGGTGGGGATTAAAACGTGGTGAGGTGATTAAATTCCCTAAAATTTTTAGGTTTACCTAAATCATCTTTCTGGTAGCACAAGGATCCTCAATTCCTAGAAGGGGAAAAAAATTAAAATTCAACAAATTCCCTCTAAATTGTATAAAGGGATTTTTAAATCCCAGGAGGGTTTGCAGGCAGGGGAGGGGGACGAGGAGCTGGGATTAAAACATCTGGCCGGGTAATTAAATTAAATCAAATCCCCTCCCAAATTTTGCACCCCAAAGTGCCTCCCCCATAATTGAGCTGTGTCACCTCCTGTGCCACCGCTGCTGCCCTGGCTGCCCCCCACAGCTGCCCCCCAGAGCCCCCCAGCCCTGCTGCAATTAGGGGGCGGCTCTTAATCACGGGGTCCTGCTCCGAGAGCGGGGAAATGCTCCTGCAGCTCCCCACCCGCCAATTAAAGATAATTTCAAATGGGAGTAATTGCGCTGGGGCTCTGCAAACTGCTGCAGAGGTCCCGTCCCCGGCAGCTGATGGGTGTGAGGGGGGTATTTTGACAAGTTTGGAGCAGATTTCCACGGAATACCAGGGAGCTGCTCTGTTTTCTTTGGAGTCACTGGTCAGGAAATGGAGATTGTGAAAGGTCAGGCCTGGAAGAGGAGGGCAGGGACGGCGGTGTTGCTCAAGTCCTGATCCGTGGGGATTTATTCCCAGTATAAATCCTTCAGAGCCTTGATTGGGGCTCTCTGGGTGATCCCTGAGCGTTTCTGATCTTTCCCTGAAGGGAAAGGCAAGGAATGATCCATTGGGAAGAGTTTTTGGTGACTCCTTTTTGGTCACTCCCCGCAAGGTGACGACCCCCCCCCAAAACATCCCTCTGCTCTCTGGAATCACCTGGAAACCTGGGGAGGTTGAGGGATCTGGAAAGCTCCAAAAGCTTGGTTGGATCTCCACCCTACCCCAAGTTCAGCGCTGAAATTTTCATTTTTCATTCGTCGAAACGGCGACGTCTGCGGGGTCAGCGAGGTGTGAGCGGCACCCGGGAGGCAGCGGGAGCCTCTCGGGGGCTCGGCAGCCCCGGAGGGTTTGGTGGCAGGAGAACAGACTGGGATGCGCTTGGATGGTGCCACCTGGGTCCCATAATGAGCCATCTGGGAGCGCCGTGCCCAGCAGGGCCTGCCCTCCCTTCCTCGCGCTCCCTTCGGGCTCCGCTGCTTCTCCTCCCCACTCTGCCCCGCGTTTGACGGCCCCAAAATCCCCAGCAGGGCACGGAGCAGAGCCAAAAATGCTCAGGGAGAGCAAACCCATCCCCTCCAGAGGGAGAACAGGCCTGTGGAGCAATAGGATCCCTAAAAATGCTCCATCTCCCAGTTCACCTCCTGCCTCGTGCGGCTGATGCAGGTCCCTCAGCTCGCCCCTAAATCATCTGGGGTTGGGTTTCAAAAGATGTTTTGTTGTGGCAAGACGCTGAAGAGAAACTGGACAGTGGTTGGAAATCGCACTTTTATTTCCTTTTTTGATGTTTAATTCCATTCAAAATGAGAGCTGACGCTTCTGTGTTGTAGCTGCATTGAATGCTTAATTCCGTTCAAAATGAGAGTTGATGCTTCTGTGTTGTAGCTGCATTTAATGTTTAATTCCAAGTAGTAATTTTAGTTCAAAATGAGAACTGACACTTCTGTGTTGTAGCTGCATTTAATGCTTAATTCCGTTCAAAATGAGAGCTGATACTTCTGTGTTGTAGCTGCATTTAATGCTTAATTCTGTTCAAAACAAGAACCGATGCTTCTGTGTTGTAGCTGCATTTAATGTTTAAATCCATTCAAAATGAGAGCTGATACTTGTGTGTTGTAGCTGCATTTAATTTTTAATTCCAAGTAGTAATTTTAGTTCAAAACGGGAGCTGATGCTTCTGTGTCGTAGCTGCATCCGTGTGCGGCTGCAGAATAAAATTAAAAGTATTTATGAGCAGTTGTAGCATCAGGGAGTCTGAAAATTTTACCTTTTTTGCAGGGAGAAGTGAAAAAAGGAAATAAAAGCTAGGCCAGGCTTGCCCTCACTTAAGTGCTGTCTTTGTTCCTGCAATATTTCAGAAGTGCTGGTACCAACCACAGCAGCTCACCCCAAAAACATCACTGGGGGGCTTCAGAGAAACCAGAAAATTAAATTACATCTAAAAAAAGAGAGATAAATTAAACATCTCTGAGGCAAATGTGGTGCAGTGCAAACTGAAAGTGCACAACAGGAGAGTTGGATAAAACTTTTAAATCAATTTTTTGCCTTTTTAAAACGAAATTATTGCAAAAAAGAAAATTAGCAAGGATTGGTCTTTATATTCATTGCAAAGTGATGTTTTTAACGAGGGAATCTAAGAGAAATCACCTTTAAAACATGAAGAAAGAAGCAGATTTATTTTACCACAAGTCAGACATCACCAAAGTGACGGCTGGGTGACGCGGATGAGCCAGAATGACAGAAACTGCTTTGAGGGTGATTTCTGCACCCAAAATCATTTGGTTTTGGATGGTTTTTGGGAGGTTTTTTGAGATTAAAAGCCCTGGATGTGCTCAAACACAGTAGAACCCTTTGAGGGGGCTCGGCAGCGGGGACAGGGCTGCGCCCACACAGAGCTGAGGGCCGACGCCACCAGAACAACAGAAACTGCTTTGGGGGGTGATTTTCACACCCAAAAATCACTTGGGTTTGGAAGTTTTTTGGGGTTTTTTTAGATTAAAAGCCGTGGATGTGCTCAAACCCAGCAGGACCCTTTTGGGGTGCCCCAGGCAGAGCTGAGGGCGGATGGCACCACGGGCACCGAGCGGTGCCAAAACCATTCCCGGGGCCGTTCCTGGTGCCTGTCCAAGCTGCCAGAGGAGTTTATGTTAACATCTCGTGGCTGTCTCCAGCTGCATCTGTCAGCACAGCCCTTCTGGAGACCTTGCCACGGTGGGGGACAGGGCAGGGGGAAGGAAGAAAGCCATTTAAAAAAAAAAGCAAATGATAAATCTCCATCAATATCCATAAAACTCCATCATCTTCACTCTCAAATCCAGGCTCCTCCAGCCCTGTCCGTGCAAAACCCTCTGGGGGGCAGCTTTTGAAGTGTTTTTAACACATAGGAAAAGAACACACAAGAGAAATTTGGCACAGGCTTTGGCCCAAGCAGCCAAGTTGGGCATGGAAAAAAAAAAAAAAGTCGACAATAAAAGGTCATTTCTCGCCAAGTTTTAGTAAGTATTCAATATCTACCTTTTTTCCCTGCTCTTTGCTGAGTTATTGGCCAACTTTATGGAAAACACTGAAGTGGATTTATTATAATTGGGGGTTTTTCTCTCCGTTTTTTTTGGACCAAGCAAATGTTCTCGTGAGCAATAATTGAGTTATGGCAAAAGAGGAGCACAGACGGGGGGTTAAAGGATGCAGCATCCAAAAAAATCCTCTTTTCCACACCATTCTTTAAACTCAAGTGAGCTCCAGTGATCTAATCCTGCTGCTATTTATGATTTCTGAAATTATTTATTATAAAGTCCGTCACGAAGTGGAAAAATTCCCGGTGCCGATCCCGTTTTGAAGCGGGAATTTAGCGCCGGGCGCCGCGGGTCGGTTGGCACAACAAAGCTGCTGGGGTGAGGAGGGGGAATTTTCATGGAATGGGCCTTTCCAGCCCTCTGGATCGCACAGGAGGCGTTGCACAAGCGGCTCCCAAGGCGTTTTTCCAGCCCCGTGGTTGGGTGGCAGCTCCGCTCCGCGATGGCTCCGCTCTGTCCCAACCTGTTCCCACAGGCTCCTTCCTCGCCCCCGGGAATTCCAGGTGGATGGGCTGATTTAGGAGCAAGCTGACGTCGGTTGGGTTTTAAACATCCTGCTCTGCCTCATCTCTACCTTTATTTTCTTTTTTTTTTTTTTTTCTTTTTTGGGAAGGCAGAGTTTAAAAAATTGATTAAAAGGAAATAAAATAGGGGAATTTTTTTTCCACCTCTTAAGTGGAAGTGTCCTCATCATCTTCTGAAGGCTGTGGGTTTTTTTTGTCTTGCATATCTGACCTGGAAATGGGCAATTCCAGCCTGGATCAGCCCAAAATTCTGGGTGACCTGGAGCAGATCCTGCAGAGAGAGCTGCAGCCTCTGAAATATCCAAATAATTCTGGGATATTTTGGTGAAAAGACACAGATTCTGGATGCAAGGTGACCCAAAATCCGACCACCAACATGAGACGGAAAAGGAGCTGGGAACGACAAAAAAAAAAAGAGATAAAAACCAGATTTGAAGATGAAAAGCAAAAAAGAAACCACAAGCCCGGGACTGACAAGAAGTTTATGAGCTGCAGGTTTGGGCTGAGTTTAAACAAGAAGAGTTTCCTTTCTGCCTCTTGTCAATTAAAGAGGCAATTCCTTTCCAGGTGAAGCAGATATTCTGTATTCCCATATTCTCTTGGAAAAGTCCTTCCAAATTGATTTTTGTTTTTTTTTTAACAAGTGAAAATTTTCCCAGATGTTTTGACTTCCTTTCAATTTTCCTTTTGTCATCCCACCAAACGAGAACCTAAAGAAGAAGAACCTAAAACAGGATCCATTCCTATTCATGCTGGAATGGAAAAAGCAAAATTTGCTCTGCTTGGAGAGACCGGCCTTTTATGGAACAGAAAATATCCCTGGCCAAAGGAATTGTGCACAGGGGGAACGGAGAGAGCTCATGGCAGAGTCAGCTCCAAGCCCGTGGTGGCCAAAAGGATGGGATGGGATGGGATGGGATGGGATGGGATGGGATGGGATGGGATGGGATGGGATGGGATGGGATGGGATGGGACGGGATGGGATGGGATGGGATGGGATGGGATGGGACGGGATGGGATGGGATGGGGCAGCAGAGCCCAGCCAGCTGTCAGGAGTGTTCCTTGTGAATCCAGGAGTCTCCATCCATGGATTTGGCTCCTCATGGAATTGGAACAGCTCCAGCCACCAGGGGTTCACAGCCCAACAAGCCTTGGCAAACCCGACCCGTGCCAGGCGGGTGTGGCCACCCCTAATTCCAGCCCTTGGGAAGGACCTCCATGACCTCACATGGAAGCAAGCCCACAGGAAGTCCAGCCCATGCTGCTCAGATGGATTTGGGAGCTGGCACAGCTGGCTCCGAGCCCCAGGAGAGTGAACACGGTGAGTAACGCCCGAGTCACGCTGGATGAGGCGTGTGGGGGACTTGAGCTGGGGCAAATCCGCGGGTGATGCCACCGGAGCCTCAAGGAATTGTCTCAGGTGATGCTGACGATGCTGCGCTCCATGAGTTCATCTGGAGAAACACCTACAAGTGAGCCCATGGGAATATCATCTGAAAATCCAGTTATCCCTGCGGCTTTGTCATCCTCAGCTCCTAAAAATTCATCCCAGAGAGCTGCCATGGTGCCCTCAGCACTCAGCACTGAACAGGCTGGCCATAAAACTGCCCCCCAAACCAGTAAAAACCAGTAAAAAACCAGTAAAAACCAGTAAAAACCAGTAAAAACCAGTAAAAACCAGTATAAACCAGTTTATTATGGTTGTTCTATGTCATGTTCAGGTTTTAACCGATTTGCGTCAGAGGGAGTGGTTTAAGTGAAGTTGCTAAAAACATTTTACGGTTGGAAAAGGTTTTGATGGTTGGACTCGGTGATCTTGGAGGTCTTTTTCCAACCTTGACAATTCCACGATTCACAGTGGTCCGAGAGCCCTGGATGGATCTCCTGGAGAGAATCCAGGCACTCATCCCTTGGAATGAGGGAACTCCAAGTGTGTGAGACCCTCAAAGATCAGTGGGACATCTCACCCGGACCAAGAACCCGGAGCTTCCCAGCTTTTCTGAGTCACTGTCACCATCTCAAGCCACATCAGAAGGGAATTTCTTCATTCCCTTCATCCTTCAACAGGGCTCTGTCACTCCTGTCTGGAAGCACTTGGTGACGGTGCCATTTTTATGGACCTCAGGCTGGCTTAGACCTGGAGAAAGATCACCAGCTTCAGAATTTATAAATTGCTTTGGGGAGTGAAGGTCTGAGCACCCCCAGGAAACGGCAGCTGCTCCAAAGCCACTCCAAATCTTTGTGCTCAGCCTCTGCCAGCGATAAATTAAAAAGGACGGACTCAGCTGAGGACAAAATGTAATTAAACATCGACATTCCAAAGGAATTACCAAGAGCTGGGTGACTAAATCCCGCCGCTGATCTGGACCTAAACCTGGAGCAGGATACAACAGATTGAGAGATACGCACACCTTTGCCAGGGGGTTACACAACCCCACACTCCTACGGCTTCCAGGAACATCTCCAGCCCTGGCTGCTGCGCCCATGGCATCACCAGGAGGTGCTCATTTGTTCCAGACGGTGAAAGTGGCACAGGCTGGAAGTTTCCCATGAGGAGTGAGGCAGGCACAGCGCCTCCCCCCAGATTTCATCCCTCAGCTGGGCACATCTGGGCCCCGTTTCCCCCTGTGGGGATGGGGTGGCAGACAAAGCCCTCCCACCCTTCTGCTGCTGATTAAAGATGGAAAATCCTCTGGATGGAGCTCAGGAAGGGCTGGGAAGGGCTTCCCATGTCACCCCAGAATTCCCTGGAGGGGCTGGGCTCAGGCTCTGGGTGCTCATCCTTGTTCCTCTCCTGGAGCTCACTGGCACAGGGAAATTTCTGCCTTTTTAATGATCTCCCAGCTCACTTTATCTACTTGAATAAATATTAGATATATTAAATCTATAGATAAATTATATTAAATCTATAGATATTAAATATTAGATGTATTAAATTATATATGTCAGATTAAATACAATAGAAATGTATATTTGTATTTTTATAAATATATAAAATATATTAATTGATTTATTTTATATAACTATAAAAAACTATTGTATATTTATCTATTTATTTACAATTGTATATTATATAACTATAATAAAATTAAATAAATATAATATATTAAATATATGTTAAAGTGCTATTAGAAATAAACCCACGCATTTTTGGGAGAGGAGGTTTTAAGAGTTTGTAATGCAAACTATCTTCTTCTGTGAAAAATCAGGAGGGTTGTTTTGGTTTTTTTTCTTTTTATAAGAGAATGGAAGCTAAAGCCAGAAAATGTGCAATCTAAAAAACAAAAGGGAGGAGTTAATAAAGCAAAAACTCTCCTTTTCTTTTTAGGGTGGAAATTAAGAGGTGCTATTTGGGGCCTGATCAAGTGAAGTAACAGAGAAAGTCCAAACTGGGGGCATTTCCTCATATTTTTAATATAAAAATGAGAAATTCCAAAAGGGACCCTAGAGAAGATTTTTGTTCCCTCAGAACCTCCCTCCTCCCTGTCATCAGCATCGCTGCGGGGAGTGCCCCCCCCTGGCAAGTGCTGAAATCCCATCATTTGGGATCAAAATCTGTTGGAATTTCAAGGAGGGAAGGGAAAAGTGGGAAGAAGAGGAAAAGTAGGAGAAAGGAGGGAAGAGGATTCCCATCTGCTGAGAGCTGGACCAAGAGTTCCCCACCAAGCTCTCCCAGCACTTCAGGTGGCTCTTGGAGTCCTGGAAGTTTCTCCTTCCTAAACAAACCAAGCCAATTGATTCAGGACCAGTTTTGCCCCCAGATCACCTCCCAGCACCATCAGCAACATTTTGCTTCACACATTCCTTCATCCATGAGTTCACCTGGGAGGATGAGTCTGAATTTCCAGCTTTCCTCTCCCAGGGCATCCATCAGGTTTTCCATGGGTTTATTTTTGTGGTCCAAGCTGCTTTGTTGCCCTTCCAGCTGCTGCCTGCCCTGCTGGTGGCTCTGGATTCGTCCTGCCCTCGGGTAGGAGCCTCTGTTCCACCTGGAGAAGAAAAAAAATCCTGTGCCTAATCTCAATTAATTCAATTAAAACCAGTCCCTGCTCCCGCCAGCAGAGCTCATGAGAGGAGAAGAGCAAAGAAAAATGTAAAAGAGAAACACAAAAAAGAAAAAGATATTCAGAGGGAAAGTGATGCTGAATGGCAAGAAGGGAGTTAATGAGAGCCAGAAACACCCGTTGGAGAAATGTTGATTTTATTTAGCATTAATTGCAGGAAAGAGCCTATAAAGTGTGGTAAGAAATTATTAAGTACCACTCTGCAATGCCAGCTTTGTGCCAGCCATCCCCACGAAGCAGGTGTATTATTCCTAGTTCCCAAGGTATAAATAAATAATTGCTTTTCCACATCTTTTTTTTTTTGGTGTTTTTTATGATGGCATTTCATTATTTTTTACTGCCATATTGTTATGGCTCCAGTTCCAATTCCAGAGTGGATTTGGGTGGGAACACGTGTGCCTGTGCACGTAGGGATGTGTCCATGGGCTGGCAGGGACAGCAGGGAGGTGGCTCAGGGGGCAGCTGTACCCAGCAGGGCATTCCAGAAACTTCTCCCGAGGGAGGGAATTTGGGGGGGATATCCCCCTGCTTCACCTCGGCATCATCGCAGCCCTAAAAATAATAATTAAATAAATACTTGCTAAAAAAAAATTATGCCAAAATCGGGCACTTAGCTTCAAAAAATTGGAGTGAGGGCCTGGAAAACCTCTCAGGGACAATTCAGCAAAAAAAGGGACAAATGGGAAGGGATTTGTGGAGGGAAAGGGGAAGAATTGGCATGGGAATGATCAGAGTGGGAATGATCAATGTGGAATGATCAACGTGGGGATGATCAATGTGGAATGATCAATGTGGGAATTATCAGATTGGGAATGATCAGCATGGGATCAGAGTGGGAATGACCAATGTGGAAATGATCAGAGTGGGAATGATCAATGAGGGAATAATCAATGTGGAATGATCAACATGGGGATGATCAATGTGGAATGATCAATGTGGGAATGATCAGATTGGGAATGATCAGCATGGGATCAGAGTGGGAATGACCAATGTGGAAATGATCAGAGTGGGAATGATCAATGTTGGAAAGATCAGAGTGGGAATGATCAATGAGGGAATGTCTAGAGTGGGAATGATCAATGTGCCAATAATCAATGAGGGAATGATCAATGAGGAAATGATCAGAGTGGGAATGATGAATGAGGGAATGTCCAGAGTGGTAATGATCAATGTGACAATAATCAATGTGGGAATGATCAATGAGGAAATGATCAGAGTGGGAATGATCAGAGTAGGGCTGATCAATATGGGAATATTAAGAGTGGGGATGATCACTGAGGGAATGATCAATGAGGGGAATGATCAATGAGGGAATGATCCATGTGGGGATGATCAGAGTGGGAATGATCAATGGGACAATAATCAATGTGGGAATGATCAATGTGGAATGATCAGAGTGGGAATGATCAGAGTGGGAATGATCAATATGGGAATATTAAGAGTGGGAATGATCAATGAGGGGATGATCAGATTGGGAATGATCAGAGTGGGAATGATCAGAGTGGGAATGATCAATATGGGAATATTAAGAGTGGGAATGATCAATGAGGGAATGATCAATGTGGGGATGATCAGAGTGGGAATGATCAGAGTGGGAATGATCAATGAGGAAATGATCAGAGTGGGAATGATCAATGAGGGGATGATCAGAGTGGGAATGATCAATGAATGTCAGAATGTCCAGGGGAGCCTGGCACGTCTCACCTGTGCTCAAGGAGTTATTTGGATGTCAGGGATGCAGAGCTGGGGTTTCTACAACTCCTCTCTGCACACCTTGGGATCAGAAAAGTAAAACAAACCCTGGATTCCACCCCAGTTTTCCATTTTCCCCCTCACGATCTGCCCAGGTTTGTTCCATCAAGGCTCCAACACGGAGTCCCAGCCAAGCACAGATCCCATTTTTGCTGGGCAATGCTTCTATCAGCATTTTGGGCTTGTTTCACCCAGCCTCTCACCCCTCCCAGGCAGACCCGGCGGGGAGATAAGCCCTGGAAGCTTTTTCCTCGCTCAGACGGGGCCACCAAAGACGCCGAGGGAAGCAATGATTCCCTGGAAATGCCTCGGTCCAAGCTGTGACCTGGAACCGTGGGCTCTGCAAACACCCATAAATCTCCAGCTCACGTCCAAAGCCCTGCAAGGTTCAGCGCAAACAGCGAGGCTGCCAGGGAACCCAAGCTGAGCTCTGCTCCAGCCCCGCACTGATTTATGGCCTCAGGTGGGAGCTGCGGTGGAACACGATGGGTCCAGCCCCAAACCCCAGGGCGGGCGGTGGCCCCAGCCCAGGGGTGGCTTTGTGGTGTCCTCGGAGCCAGGACACGGCTCAAAACCACCCCACAGCCTCTGGTCACCCACCAAAGCACCCTCACAGGCGGCAGGACGCACAATTATCTGTGTGTCCTAAAAACAGCGGGGGAAGAGGGAAGGTTTCAGTCCCAGAAATCCAAATTTTCTGCTCCCCTGATGGCAAAGCTCTCCCCAGGCAGGAGCAGGGATCATCATCCCTCCAGAGCGTTAACGAGGCCATTCCCTCTCCATTCCCTGATCCTCATTATCTATCTATACATCAGCTTGCAAAATGAATAATAATAATCACAATAAATGAATAATGATAATAATTAGGGTAAGATCCCAGGTGGCACGGCCAGGATGAATTCTGACCCACCAAGGGGCCACTGCTGCACATCCCTGGCAACATCCAGATAACCATTCTCATCCAGGCCTGGAATTCTGAGTTCTTCGTGAGTTTAGCTGGAAATTAATGGGCGAGGGAGGAGATTTCCGCACCATCCAGGGAGGCAGCCACAAAGAGCTGCTCGGCTCCACGCTGCCGTGGGCTCACAGCTGGAACATCCGCATCCCATCCCCTTGCCAAGCTCCTCTTTTTTTTCCACCCCTTTCCACACCCCCTCCACGTGCACGTGAACCTCCAGAGGGAAGCACAGCACCAGGAGCTGTGGCCAGAAAGGTGATCCAGGCACCCCGGCACGGCAACACCTGCGACGCACAGCGGCTGCTCCGGCCCAGATCCCCTCGTGGGCCAGGCTCCCAGGGGATCTGCCATCAACCCTGAGCCAATAAACCACAAAGCAGACTGCTCACAGCACCCTGGAGGGGTTTGGGTCATGAGGCACTGAGAAATGGGCACCTGGGTGCAGATTTTGGGGAATGGAGATTTTGGGGAATGGGGATTTTGGAGGATGGAGAAGGCAACACTGGGTGTGCCCAGATCCCCTCGTGGGCCAGGCTCCCATGGGATCTGCCAGCAGCCCTGGGCTCATAAACCACAAAGCAGACTGCTCCTGGAGGGGTTTGGGTCACCAGGGATTGAGAAACGGACACTTGGCTGGAGATTTTGGGGGATGGAGAAGGTGATGCTGGGTGTGCAGCAGCTTTTCCGGCCTGAACTCCCCTTGTGGTCCAGGCTTGCATCTGCTGGTGGCTCTGAGCTAAAAAAATCACAAAGCAGACTGTGCACAGCACCCTGGAGGGGTTTGGGGCATGAGGCACTGAGAAATGGGCACCTGGATGGAGATTTTGGGGAATGGAGATTTTGGGGGATGGAGAAGGCAACACTGGGTGTGCAGCAGCTTTTCCAGCCCAGATCCCCTCAAGGTCCAGGCTCCCAGGGGATCTGCCATCAACCCTGAGCTAATAAACCACAAAGCAGACTGCTCACAGCAGCCTGGAGGGGTTTGGGTCACCAGGGATTGAGAAATGGGCACCTGGGTGCAGATTTTGGGCAATGGGGATTTTGGGGAATGGAGATTTTGGGGAATGGAGATTTTGGGGAATGGGGATTTTGGGGGATGGAGAGGGCAACACTGGGTGTGCCCAGATCCCCTCGTGGGCCAGGCTCCCAGGGGATCTGCCATCAACCCTGAGCCAATAAACCACAAAGCAGACTGTGCACAGCACCCTGAAGGGTTTTGGGGCATGAGGCACTGAGAAATGGACACTTGGGTGCAGATTTTGGGGAATGGAGATTTTGGAAGATTGGAGAAGGCAACACTGGGTGTGCAGCAGCTTTTCGAGCCCAGATCCCCTCAAGGTCCAGGCTCCCACCAGATCTGCCATCAACCCTGAGCAATAAACCACAAAGCAGACTGTCCACAACACCTTAGAGGGGTTTGGGTCACCAGGGATTGAGAAACAGGAGGAAATTTGGTTTTTTTGGGCCCATTTCTGTGTGAAAAGCAGGAAAACTCCCCGTGAAAGATGGGATGTGGGATGTGCTGCTCCATTCCTGTCCCCCCAGGGCAGCTCAGGCTCCCTGGGAAACGGGGAGAGGATGGACACAGCACAGCCCTGAGCTCTCCCTGTCCCCCCTCAGCTCCCTGGTGCTCCCAGCCCTGGTCCCCCACCACGAGCAGGGGATGCTGGCTCTGTTTCTTCCCTGCTTTTATGGGGACTCCCCACCGAGGCAGACTCCAGTTAAAAGGTTACTGCCCAGCTGTGAGGGATGCAGACAGGCTCACAGCTCCGTGCCAGCCGGGGTGACCTCATATCTCATATTTATTGGCTAAATGTGGCTTGAACTAGTCACCACCAGTAAAATAAACCACAGCCCCGAGTGCTGCAGGAATATTCCATGGCACACACTCTCCCAGGTCCTCGTCACACTCCCGCTTTCACTTGGATTTACCCAAAAAAAATTAAAAATAAAAAAAAAAAAAAGAGGTAAAAACCTTGTTACCAATCTCATTTCTTTTACAAGGTGGGTCCTGCAGAAACCCTTTCAGTGCAGGGTTGGGTTTCCCTCTGAGGAGAGCTGGGAATCTCTCTGGCTTTGCTCTGGAATGAAACCTTTGGGTTCTTTTTGTCACAAAGCCTGGTTGGATTAGGATGGACATGTCAGGCTGGGTACAAGCAGCTTTTTTATGTTCATGCAGCCCTTGCTGTCTCATGGGTGAGAAATCCATGAAAAATCAGGAGGCTGCCCTGGGTTCTGTCTGCCTGAAGAACTCTTGCTGGTATAAAGTGATGAATTTCTCACTTCCCACCACAATCCCACCTCCATCCCACCTCCATCCTACTTCTCTTCCATCCCCATCCCATCTCCATCCCACCTCAATCCCACAGCAATCCCACCTTCATCCCACCCTCATCCACCTCCATCCCACCTCCAATCCCACACCAATCCCAATTCCCTTCCACCTCAATCCCAGCTCCATCCCACCTCCATTCCACCTCCACTTCCACCTCCAATCCCACTCCCATCCCACCTCCATTCCGCTTCCCTTACGCCCCAATCCCACCCATTTCCCTTCTACCCCAATCCCATCTCCATCCACCCCAATCCCACTCCAATCCCACTTCCCTTACACCCCAATCCCACCTCCATCCACCCAAATCCCACTTCTCTTACACCCCAATCCCACCCATTTCCCTTCTACCCCAATCCCATCTCCATCCACCCCAATCCCACCCCAATCCCACCCCAATCCCACTTCCTTTACACCCCAATCCCACCCATTTCCCTTCTACCCCCAACCCCACCTCCATCCCAGCCCCATCCCACCCCAATCCCCCTCCCTGGCTCCCCCCATCCCCAGACTCCCTCCCTGAGCACCAGGCCCCTCAGATGGACACGTGCCCATGGAAGGATGGAATTGCAGCAGCTCCAGAGCAGAGCAGGGTGAAGAAGGAAATGAAACGTCCCCAATCTGGAGGCACGAACCACCCACCCCCCAAACGCCCCCCAGCCCCCCGGGGCTGTGCCCCACACCATCACCAGACCCCAAAGCAAGGTGGCCACCGGTAATGCTGGGCCCAGGGACAAGAACAACAGGAACCAGCCCTGCTCCCACCCACTGAGCACAGCCAGTGTGTCACCCTCCTCTGTGTCATGGCTGTAAAAATATCTCTAAAAAATCTCTTTTTTTTTCTTTTTTTTTTTTTTTCCCCTTTTCTTTTCCCATTTATTTATATTTTTGAAGGCCTGACTTGGCCAGGTGGAAAAAGTTTGCATCAGAGCCGGGGCTGAGGACGGTGACGGGCGTCTGCCGGTTTGACGTGAAACGGGAGGAAAAAGGGGAAAAGAAAAAAAAAAACCAAAACTTTGCAATTCCGTGTGCTTTGCCCAGAGGTGTGGCCAGCTGAGCCCAAACCACACAGACAGAGCCTCAGGGAGCTGCTTCCAGTGGGAACACACAAACAGGAGGCACAGCCAGGATTTTATGGCAGCAGAGGGATCAGGTGTTAATTGAAGGGCTAAAAAAGAATTTTAAAAAACTGAGGGTTTCCACTCTGGGTTGGTCACTTTGCCCAAAGTGTGTGAGGAGCTGGCAGCTGTGGGTGACAATTTGGATCCACAGCTTGATCCAGGGAGTTTGGGATCTGGGATTGGATCTGGGATTGATCCAGAGAGTTTGGGATCTGGGATCGGATCCACAGCTTGATCCAAGGAGTTTGGAATCTGTGATTGAGGTTGATCCAGGGAGTTTGGGATCTGGGATTGGATCCACAGCTTGATCCAGGGAGTTTGGGATCTGGGATTGAATCTGGAATGGATCCAGAGAGTTTGGGATCTGGGATTGGATCCACAGCTTGATCCAAGGAGTTTGGGATCTGTGATTGGATCCACAGGTTGATCCAGGGAGTTTGGGATCTGGGATTGGACCCACAGGTTGATCCAGGGAGTTTGGGATCTGGGATTGGATCCACAGCTTGATCCAGGGAGTTTGGGATCTGGGATTGGATCCACAGCTTGATCCAAGGAGTTTGGGATCTGGGACTGGATCCACAGCTTGATCCAGGGAGTTTGGGATCTGGGATTGCATCCACAGGTTGATCCAGAGAATTTGGGATCTGGGATTGGATCGACAGGTTGATCCAAGGAGTTTGGGATCTGGGACTGAGGTTGATCCAGGGAGTTTGGGATCTGGGACTGGACCCACAGGTTGACCCAGGGAGTTTGGGATCTGGGATTGGATCTGGGATTGATCCAGAGAGTTTGGGATCTGGGATTGGATCTGGGATTGATCCAGAGAGTTTGGGATCTGGGACTGGATCCACAGGTTGATCCAGGGAGTTTGGGATCTGGGATTGGATCCACAGCTTGATCCCGGGAGTTTGGGATCTGGGATTGGATCTGGGATTGATCCAGGGAGTTTGGGATCTGGGATTGGATCCACAGGTTGATCCCGGGAGTTTGGGATCTGGGATTGATCCAGGGAGTTTGGGATCTGGGATTGGATCCACGGCTTGATCCATGGAGTTTGGGATCTGGGATTGGATCCACGGCTTGATCCATGGAGTTTGGGAACTGGGATTGAGGTTGATCCAGGGAGTTTGGGATTTGTGATTGAGGTTGATCCAGAGAGTTTGGGATCTGGGATTGGATCCACAGCTTGATCCAGGCAGTTTGGGATCTGCGATTGGATCCACAGCTTGATCCAGGCAGTTTGGGATCTGCGATTGAGGTTGATCCAGGGAGTTTGGGCTCTGGGATTGGACCCACAGGCTGATCCAAGGAGTGGGACCAGCCCCACAGCAGGAAGGGGAAGCTGCATCATCCCTGAGAGGAGCAGTGGATTTGTCTTTCCACACCAGCTGTGGGTCTGCTGGTGGATAAAACCAGCTCTGGGAGATAAAAGAAACAATGGGAAGGATTCCACTGATTGATGGATGGAGAAAGATGTTTGATTTTACAAATAAACTGTAGATGTGCTGGTAAATGAAATTAGACATTGAAAGATGAAAGAAATAATGGGGAAGAAAAACCCCTAAATTCCATAAGAATTAAAAATGAAAAGGGAGGGTTATACATTAGAGGGGAATCTTTGGGATCAGGTGTTTTGGGAAGTCTGAACCTCTCAAGTACCTCAGAAATGGGGAAGGAGAGAAGGGAAATGTGGCTGGGAAATTGGGATAAACAGGAGGCTGCATCCTCCAAAAATTGGAGAGACCCCAGGGGAATGCCCCATGGCCTCTCCCTTTATTGGAATAAACTCAAAGGACTCCTCTGTCTCCTTTTGGACATGAACCTCTGCTGTTTGTGGATTAATTTTCCTGACAGCCCCAACCAACCAAACCCAGCACCACCCCGAGGTCCACCTCACATTCCCCACCCTTTCCCATTCCCCACCTTCTCACCAGCTCCAATCCTTCCTTTCCTTCCCAAAAAACAATCCTGGACATGCAGAGCTCCGTCCTAAAGCATCCCAAAGAGGCAGCAGGAGCAAGGCTTGTCTGAAGGAAAGCCAGGAGCAAACAAGGAAAGGCTCAAACCACGGGGGCGCCTGGGGAATCTGAGCAGTCAAGGATCAGGAATCCACAAGAATGGAAGCACAGGAGAGAGAAACAAACAATTCCGGGTAAAATAAAGCTTGAACCCCTCTGTGTTTGCCTTGTCTGCCCTGCTAGCCTCGCCAAAATGACTTTAAATCCACAATTTTGAAGGATAATTGCACTTTCACAGGTCCCTCCTTGCAGGAGGAGTTGGAGCAGTGGAGCCAGGTGGGTGCAGCTTGGGGAGGCTTCATTCCCATTCCCTTGGAATTCCTGGTGCCCTTCTGGAGGAAATTTTTCCTTCCTAAAAACCCATAAAGTAGCTTAAATTTCTAGATTTCATATTTAATTGTCTTCATAAACTTCTCCAGAATTAATCCCCTATTTTTTCGCCTTTTCCTTTCACATTCAAGATTCCCAGAAAGTTTGGATTTTCTCCCTTTCTCCACCTCACTCCTCAGCCCTTTGGGCTCCTCCCCATCATTCCCACCAACACTGATCTCCCAGGTACAGGAATATCCTTCCCTCCGCAGAAAACACACTTGATATTTACAGCTGAGACAATCCCAGCTCCAATTATCACATTCTGGGGCTGGGTTTTGAGGTTTTGGTTGGGATTTTTCGGCAGGACAAAAGCAGAGCCACACAACAACCACCTAAAAGCATTTCAGTGCTGCTGGAGCACTCTTGTCACCACGTGGGACGTGCCAAGCCACAGGAGATGTGGCACAGCCGCAGCTGCATCCCCACGGGAATTCATCCCTCTGGAGCTGCGGCTGGATCCCAGCTCCGCCAAACACCAAAATTCCCAAATTCAACACAAGTTTGTCTTGCCTGGGGATTTGGGGGTGTCAGGGTGGTCCCACCCAGCAGCAGCCAAACTTTTTGGGCTCAGAATTAACCAGGCTGCAGCTGGGTGTGGCACCCCAAATTTCCAGCCCAGGAGCGGCTCAAATTCCCAGCAATTCCCCCTGTGCTCTACCTGACGTGGAGAAAACAGGAAAAGGCACCAAATTAGCTCGGCCACTGCACCTCCCCAAAGCCACAGCACGGAACTGGAGGCACCATTCCCTGGGTTTGAACTCGGATCTGGTGTCCCAGGCTGCTGTTGTGGGGGAAACGAGAAGGGGAAAAAATGAAGGGGTGAGATTCAAAGCTCAGGGCTTCCCTTTGCATTGTTATTATCCTCTTCCCATGCTGGAAAAAAGATTCAAAATAGACTCCATAGCCGATTTCCTGCAGGATTAAATTAACCTAAGGGATGGCAGGAACAAAACCGTCCAGCCCTTCATGTTTTGTGTCAGGCAAGACAAAATTGTGTTGGATTTGTTTCTCTCTCCTGTGCTTCCATTCTTGTGGATTCCTGATCCTTGACTGCTCAAATTCCCCAGGCGCCCCCGCGGTTTGAGCCTTTCCTTGTTTGCTCCTGGCTTTCCTTCAGACAAGCCTGGCTCCTGCTGCCTCTTTGGGATGCTTTAGGATGGAGCTCTGCACGTCCAGGATTGTTTTTTGGGAAGGAAAGAAAGGATTGGAGCTGGTGAGAAGGTGGGGAATGGGAAAGGGTGGGGAATGTGAGAGAGAAACAAACAATCCTGGGTATATCGTACATTATATAATTATATAGAATTAATATGTATTAATATATATCAATACATTTGTACATGTAATAATATATATTAGTATTAATATATATTAATATTAATACATATTACTATTAATACATATTAATATAAATATATTAATATATCTATGTATACATATATATTAATATATGTATACCTATATTTATATATGTATATATATAAACATGAATATACATATAATTAATATGTATCAATATAAGTGTAACTATAACAATAACTAAATACAAACACAACATGAATATAAATATTTTAAACTATGAAATATGTTAAATATATGTAAATAACCTGTAAATAATATAAAACCCTTAAAATATAAATATAAATAAAATATAAATAACTATAAATATAAATACAAATACAAATCTAAATAATATAAATATAAATATAGTGTGCATCCTTCCTGTGTGCACACACTACAGACGTGCACATTCTTGTTGAAGACACATATAACACCCACACCTGTGGGATGACCTCCAAGGGCACTGATTTCCAGCATCCCACATTATTTTCTATTTTTAGGAGCCAATTCATTGCCATGCCCAGCTCCTCGTCCTGGCACCACAGACTCACTGCAGAGCCAGCACCAGCAATTCCCAGCTGGAACCCAGCGGGGGCTGCTTGGAGCTGCTCCCAAAATTCCTAAATCAGGGAAACTCCGCTTCCAAATCAAGGAAATTCCACTCCTAAATCAAGGAAACTGCAGTCTAAATCAAGGCAATTCCGCTCCTAAATCAAGGAAAATCCATTTCCAAATCAAGGAAACTCCTAAATCAAAACAAACTCCACTTCTAAATCAAGGAAACTGCACTTCTAGAATCAAGTAAACTCCTAAATCAAGGAAACTCTACTTCCAAATCAAGGAAACTCCTAAATCAAGGAAACTCCACTCCTAAATCAAGGAACTCTGCTCCTAAATCAAAGGAAACTGCCCTTCTAAATCAAGGAAAATTCCGCTCCTAAATCAAGGAAACTCCACTTCCAAATCAAGGAAACTCCACTTCTAAATCAATGGAAATTCCGCTCCTAAATCAAGGAAACTCCACTTCCAAATCAAGTAAACTCCTAAATCAAACAAACTCCATTTCTAAATCAAGGAAACTCCACTTCTAAAATCAAGTAAACTCCTAAATCAAGGAAAGTCTACTTCCAAATCAAGGAAACTCCTAATTCGAGGAAACTCCTAATTCAAGGAAACTCCGCTCCTAAATTAAGGAAACTCCGCTTCTAAATCAAGGAAACTCCTAAATCAAGGAAACTCCGCTTCCAAACCAGCGCCTTTGGGGGAGTTTGCCTGGAGGGGCCCCACTGAAATATCTGTCCCAGCTCCCCTCTCAGAGCATCTGTGCAAACAAACCCTTCAGCAGCAAGCCCTTCCCTCCCTGCCTGCCTCCCTGCCGCAGGAAAATCCGGAGCAGGGACAGCCCTGGAACATCTGCTGTCCCTTAATGGGATCAGCCAGGCGCAGCATTCCCCAGCGCGGAGCTCAGAAAAATGCATTTCATCATCCGGGCAGGGATTTCAGCACCGCTCCGGTGCCGTCACCAGCGTCCCATCCGCCCTCTGCCCGCGCAGGGCTCCGAACAGGACGGATTAGGCGCTAATTGGATTGCTGCTCCCAATTAGGGCACGGGGAAAGCCGCTGCGGAGCTGACGGGGAAAGCTGCAGCCGCCTGTGGCAGCTCGTGGGGGATTTACAGAGCTCAGGAGGGGGGGAAATCCGTGGGTATTTCATGTCAGGAGGATGGGATATTACCAAATATCCCCACAGGATCTCAGGGATGGATAAGCTTCCCTGGAAGGGAGCAGGGATCAGCTGGTCCCCAGGGAATCCGTGGGTAATTTCATATCAGGGATGGGTGGGATGTGATCAAACATTGCAGGGTTCACCTGATCTCAAATTAATCCATGGATATTTAGCATCAATTAGGATGGGATGCGATCAAACATTGCAGGGTTTACCTGATCCTAAGGGAATCCATGGATATTTCACAACCAGGATGGGTGGAATGTGATCAGACATTGCAGGATTCACCTGATCCCAGGGAATCCATAGATATTTCATATCAGGAGGGATGGGATATAACCAAATATCCCCACAGGATCTCAGGGATGAAAACCTTCCCTGGAAGGGAGCAGGGATCACCTGGTCCCAGGGAATCCAGGGATATTTCACACCAGGATGGGTGGAATGTGATCAGACATTGAAGGTTCATCTGATCCCAAGGAAATCCATGGGTATTTCACATTAGTCAGGATGGCAAGTAATCAAACATTGAAGATTCACCTGGTCCCAGGGAATCCTTGGGTATTTCACTCCAGGATGGGTGGGATGTGATCAGCCATTGCAGGGCTCGCCTGATCCCAAGGAATCCATGGGTATTTCACATCAGGAGGGATGAGATGTGACCCCAAATGGGATAAATATAAACTTAAAAAAAAAAAAAAAAACAAAGCAGCAGTCCCCCATCCCCATCTGCTGTGGGAATTCCCTGCCTGTGCCTTCCAGTGTCCTGGAGCACCTCTCCAAATTGGGAGGGTGGCTGGACAGGAGAAAGAATTTTATAGATAAGAAACAATAAACAACCTTGAGACAGAGAACTAAAGAGTTCTGGCTCCTTCTTCAACCGCCAGGCTGGGAAAAGAGACTTTCCAACCCATCTCAGAGTCACTGTGAGCAGCCAAAGCCCCAGGACTCGGAGTGTGACCCCAGCTGTGCTGCCTTCCTCCCGGAGCTGCTGCTCCTCATCCTCCTCAGGGCTGGGAGCGTTTCCTCGCTGGTGACTTCAACTCTGCAAAACAAGCTCAGGCTCCAGAAGGGCCCTGTCTGGCCAAAATGCAAAACTTCCCCACAGGGCACAAGTGGGCTGTGTTTTTCCGACCAGGGAACAGCGTTAGGCCCCTTTCATCACCTTTTTTTTTTGCACTTCTTTCAGGAGTGATTTAAATTGGAGGCAATGGTATTGAACCTCTGACACTCTGAATCACACACTTCAGCTCCAGCCTTTTTTCTAGAACCACTTTGCCTGCAGCTCTTGTGGTTTGGTCTGGTTTTTGGGGTTTTTTTTTCCCCTCAGCATTTGTTCTTTCCACTCTGTTTGTGCCACCTCTGTGAAATTTCAGTTCATTTTTTTTTTGCCTCGGTATAGGAGAAAGTGCTGGTGACTGCTGAGGGCTCCTTTCCCAATTCTATTCCAAACCCAAGGCTTGCTTCCAACCCTTCCAAAAACGTGCTGAGCCCTCATGCCCTCCTCTATCACCCAGGAGAACAACCAGCAAATCCCAGATTGCTCAACAGAAAGGAAAAAGCGGCTTGGAAGCCCCTCTGGGAAGGGGCCAAGGCACAATCCCAAGGTGTGTGGGTGAGAACAGCAGCATTCACCCTTGGAATTGGATGGAGCAGGAGCTGCTACCCACCCTGGAACAGGATGGAGCAGGAGCTGCTCCCACCTCTGGACTTGGATGGAGCAGGAGCTGCTCCCACCTCTGGAACTTGGATGGAGGCAGGAGCTGCTCCCACCCTGGAATTGGATGGAGCAGGAGCTGCTCCCACCCTGGAATTGGAATGGAGCAGGAGCTGCTCCCACCCTGCAACTGGATGGAGCATGGAGCTGCTCCCACCACTGGAACTGGATGGAGCAAGAGCTGCTTCCCACCTTGGAATTGGATGTGAGCAGGAGCTGCGCCCACCTCTGGACTTGGATGGAGCAGGGAGCTGCTCCCACTCCTGGAATTGGATGGAGCAGGGAGCTGCTCCCACCCCCCTGGAACTGGATGGAGGCAGGAGCTGCTCCCACCCACCGGAATTGGATGGAGCAGGAGCTGCGCCCACCCCTGGAATTGGATGGAACAGGAGGCTGCTCCCACTCTGGAATTGATGAGAGGCAGAGCTGCTGCCCACCCCTGAACTTGGATGGAGCAGGAGCTGCTCCCACCTCTGGAACTGGATGGAGCAGGAGCTGCGCCCACCCTGGAACTGGATGGAGCAGGGAGCTGCTCCCACCCTGGAATTGGATGGAGCAGGAGGCTGCTCCCACCTCTGGACTTGGATGGAGCAGGGAGCTGCGCCCACCTCTGGAATTGGATGGAGCAGGAGCTGCTCCCCACCTCTGGAATTGGGATGGAGCAGGAGCTGCGCCCACCCTGGAACTGGATGGAGCAGGAGCTGCACTCCCACCCTGGAACTGGATGGAGCAGGAAGCTGCTCCCACCGCTGGAAACTGGATGGAGCAGGAGCTGCTCCCTACCCTGGAACTGGATGGAGCAGGAGCTGCTCCCATTCTCTGAACTGGATGGAGCAGGAGCTTCTCCCACCCCTCTCACACCAGACTGCTGCTTTTCCAGCCCTGCTTTTGAACCAGCTGAAGGAAAACACTCGTGGGCAGCTCCATGCAGAAAGTTTCCTGCGTGTCGAGATAGACCAGAACCCCACAAAAGTGTGAAATGGATAATAGAGAGTGGTGTAGGTTGTGTGAGAAATTGAGGTTTTGGGGGTTTTAGTGTGTTGTGGATGGAAGCAAGATGGAGGGCACAGGGTGTCATCCTGGGTTTCTTCTTCATGCTTCTTCTTCCTCCTTCTCCATGGGTTTGGGGTGGCATTTTGTAATTGGGGTGGGAAAATCTGCATTGCAGCTCTGTGGGATCAGTTATTGGGTGAGAAGGGGAAATAGTCCAAGTGTCAGTTCTTAATTGGAGAGTTTAGTCTTAAAATACCTTGGAACAAGAGATTGTTGGTCATTCTGCGCCTTCTAATGGAAAGCTGCCCAACACAGTTTTACTGATAAGAAATAATAAACCACCTGAGTTTGAACATGAATGACTGTCTCCAGTGCCTTCAATCCAGAACCCAGAGAAACCCACAGCTGAACCACCACACTTCTCCATGGGTTTGGGAGGCATTTTGTAATTGGGTGGAAAAATCTGCATTGCAGATCTGTGGGATCAAGTTATCGGGTTAAAAGGGGAAAATAATCCAGGTGTCAGTTCTTAATTGGACAGTTTTAGTCTTAAAAGACCTTGGAACAAGAGATTGTTGCCCATTTTGTGCCTTCTGATGAAGAGCAGCCGATCAGTTTTAACCTGATAAGAATAATAAACACCTGAGTCTGAACATGAATTACTGTCTCAAGTGCCTTCAATCCAGACCCAGAGAAACCCACAACTGGTGCCCCCATGGGCCAGCAGGGTGACAGGGGGGGGTTTCTCCTCAGGATCCAGCCCCACACATAACATTCCAGAATATTCCTGTGGGAGATGATGGTCAGGCAGCCCTCCAGGGGATCCTGGAGCTGGGATCACCGGGGTTCTCCCTGCAGGAACCTGAGATCCCTCATCCAGAACCTCCAGAGAGGGTGGAAAACCAGGGATCCGCAGACAAAAGGGCTTTTCCACTCACATTTAAATAAAAAAGGGGGGAAAATGGGGGAAGGAAACAAAATATCATTTTCCCTGCACTATTCTTGCACCAAGCTGGGCTTGAGAGCCTCACCCGAGCTGGGATCACCCAGTCTCTGCACTCAGCCTTGGGTTTTAAGCTCAGCATGAGGCTTTTATTATCATCCAGCGCCTTTGTGAGCCAGGCCAGAGACTTCTGCTGCCGTATCCAAACAAAAACTTGTGGTTAAGCCTGCCAAAAGCTCCTCCATGGATGTTCCCTCTGTGTCTGGAAGGGGGAGAAATGCACAATAAACACCCAGCACTGACAGGGCTGTGGGTTTGGGGTGTCCACGTGTGTGTGGGACTTGTCCCCAAAGATAAGTTTAACAATTGGGTGATTTCTCCTGCTTTTTTTTTTTTTTATTTTTTTTCTTTTTTTTTCTTTAACTCCCCCCCTGCTTATGCAGTGAGTTCCTAATATCCTGATTGGAACCAGATTTGCATGAATTAGGAGGTCGGAATTGGAGCAGCCGACTGCTGTGCAGAGGATGTAAAGGGAATAAAAATGAATGGGGGTATAACCTTCAAACCACTGAATATTAATCAGTGTTTCACAAAAAGAAAATACAGAGGCTGCCACACTAAATATTTTTTAGCATTTATTGACGGGCTTGATTTCCCTCTCCTCTTTCAGACCTTTTTTGCTTCCAATCACGGAGCATAAAAAAATCCCAGCGAAGATGGGGAGGGCTCGAGAGGGGGAAGGGGTGAGGAAAAAACCCGAGCTCATACCATTTTCTTGGATGCTGGGGGATATTTGTGAGTTTATGGCAACACCAGAACCCAGCTGACAAACAGAGCTCCTAATCCCACCCAGTGCTCGGTTCAAAGCCTGGTTCTCCAAGTCCCAAGCCAAACAGAAATCGACCCCGGAGCCCAGCGAATGCCCTTCGGAAATGAAGGCACGTAAAGAAATAAACTCCTTAAAAGCCCAACTTCCCCTGTGCTGAAAGGTAAAATGCGCTCGAAAATCAGCCCAATAAAAGAATGGTCTGGTTAAGTGAGGTATTTCAATTCTCTTCTTTGCTCCAGTTCGTCAAATAACCCTGTGGAAAATAAAGTAATATATATATAAAGAAAAATATAAATATGAAATTTGAATATTCAATATGAAATATTATATATGAAACATGAGATATGGAATATTACATGTAAAATATAAGATATAAAAATGTAAAAATTTAAAATATAAAATTAAAAATATAAAATGTAAAATATAAAATGTGAAATATAAAATATTAATTAAATAAAATTATAAATCTTATCCCTGGAATGGTGACATCTCCATGGCACTGGAGACACTTTGGGAACAGCAGCCAGAGGAGGATTGGTGCCCATCCCAGCTCCTGAGACACAGGGCAATGGTCAACTGGGAATTTACTGGGATTAACAGGCATGGCCGTGGGTTTTTGGGGATATTAAGGGGTGGGCAGGTGGGATGGGAGCAGGAGGTTGGGTTAAAGCCACCCCCAGCACCCACAGCTGGCAGGGAAACCACATCAAATTGTGCTGTCACCCCCGATTTTCCTCCCAAACAATGTCTAAAATACCAAAAAATAAAAAAAACCCTCATACAAGTGGAAAACTCCAGAACCTCTTCTTTTGTCACTGCTCCCCTCGGCAAAAATTTGGCACTGGGGGAATTTAAAAACCAGATCTGGGCAGAGACAATTCCCAAGCTCCCAGAGTCCGGTGCCCTTCTTGAAGCACCTCTGCCAAGCAGAATCCGTTTGTTTTCGTTGCCTTCCTTATCAGGTTACCTGGATTTGTGTCAGGGCTCCGGGAGGATCCGAGGGGGGGCAGAGAGGGAGAAAGCAGCGGTAGGTTTTCAGGAAATAGCAAGTTCTTTTTCACTGAGATAGAAATCACTTGGCAGCCCACAGTGAAATACTTCTGGGTTCCAGAAGAAAGCGGGGGGGGGGAGGAAAGCAAGCAAGGAAAGGGAAGATGCTAATGAACTGCAGAGGAGAGAAAAATAAAGTTGAAAAGAAAAGGAAAACAAACGAATGGAAGTGAAACTGGAGGCTGGGCAGGCAACTGCATCCAGCTGATCCACGGGGAGCTGCAGGGGCCTGAGTCACCAGATAAGGAGAGATCTCCTTTCCTGGGAATGCTCAAGGGTAGGTGGCGTTCAAGGCCCAGGAAATAGCAGCGTTCCAACCATTTCGGCCAAAAGAATCCTCAGGTACCAGGTGAGCACAAACGCACCGACGTGCTCACCTCTGCCTGGGGGAGATGAGAGCCTGGCAGGTCCTCTCTGAGGGTGGAAGCAGCAACAAACTCATGGAAATTCCATGGATTCCATGGAATACCCTGGGCTGGGAGGGAGCCACAAGGCTCTTCTGCTTCCTTTTGAAACCCCAGTGCCCCCGGTGAGCCGCGGCCACATCCCCTCCTTCAGGCGCCCTAAAATCCCCTTGCTGGCACGTCCTGTGCCTCTGAACCCGAGCAGAGACAGCCCAGCGAGGAGCAGGGGGAGCTCCCAGTTGTCACCCTTGGTTTTTTTAAGATTTTCTAAGCCTTCTGATGTTGACGTCCTTGTAGTGAACTTTCTCACACACTTCTGTGAATAACTCATTGCTTTGCATCCCTTTATAGAAGAGAAGAGAGGAGGTTGATGGGCTGTTGGTTTGACCAGTGCCACTGGAGAGGTGTCACTGTCACCCTCCAACCCACTGTCACTTTGGAAAACCTATAAATGTTACAGTCCAGAAAATAAACTTCCCTTTTTCTCCCTTCACCTTGAGAACAGCGGTGAGCTTGTGTTCTTTCATGTCCTGTGGGTGACACCCAGTCCCGACCAGGACAGGGGGAATCCCAAAGTGATTCCCAGAGAGCCCAGTGCCCCCACAGCCACCTCCCAGTGCTCCCAGTAAGCCCCCTGAGCAGCCCTGCACCACCTTGGCTAGTGGGGCTTTTCCAGCTCTGTAAAAGCTGAGTTATTCCCCATTCTCATGGATTTTGGTGCTCACTTCGGTTTCTTTCCCTGGGGGGGAAAAAAGTGAAATTTTTTTTTTGTGCTTTTTTTGCTTTCTTTGTGTGTTCTGGGACTGGAGGAGGCTGCATTCTAATGAGCCTGCACTCACGGGCTGCAGTGGAAATGTGATCCCCTGCAGCCTTTATCATCTGGTTTCTTATTCTCCCCAACCACTCCATCCCCTTAACTCTCGGAGCACTGGAAAGGTCCTCATGATCCAAGGAGAGCCCCCAGGGATGGGAAGGAGGTGATGCCTTGGGAAGGCTGAGCTGGACAGAGGCTGGACAGAGCTACAGAATTAAAGCAAAATAAAATTGATTCAAAGCATCTCCTCCATGGATCCACCTTGGGCAGCACACAGAGCCCAGCCAGGGCTGCACCCAAGATGAACCAGGAAGAATCAGGTGATCTTCCCAAACCCCCGGAGGGATCCAGGGACCTCCCAAACCCCCAGGAAAATCTTCCTGCCCTGCTGATTCCTGCCCAGGGAGGGCACCCAGTCCTTCCAGTTTACGTCAGAACTGGATTGGATTTGAACCTCTGGGAAGGCAACTCCTCCTTCAACCTTAAAAATATTTAATTTTTTTTTTTTTTTGTCTTCTGATGGGATCTATCAGGATCTTTTTAATCACTAAATTCCCGGAGTTTCTTCAGGGATTACAGAGCTGAGACAAACAAAAGCATCCCTGAATTTCCACGCTGCATCTTTGAGACCAGAAGAGTGCCAGCTGGATAGTTTTTAATAAATAATTTTAGTTTTATCTTTCTTCTTTTCTTTTTCCCCCTGTTAAACTGTCTGTGTCGCTTTTTAACCATTATCCCGAGCACATGGTTCAGCCTTTCCCAAAACCAAACCAAAAACAAAAAATCCTGAGGTGGTGAGAAGATTAAAGATTTTGAGATCTGGACATTTTCAAATCAGAACCACATGTTGGGGAATAAATGGGGCTGGCAGGCAGCCACCACTTGAAAAGCCAAGGAGCTCTGGCTCTAAGGAGGATCCCCTGGAAGCCTGGAGAGAACAAGAGCATCTGCACTTTCCCTGCTGTTCCCAGCTACAGGACACCACAACCCTTTTTTGAACCATCTCCGGTGGTTTCTGAGTGTGCCCACTGCCCACCCGCCCCCAAAATTCCAGCTGGCTCAGGCTCCATCTGAGGAAACCCTCAAAGCCCAGTTCTGTGTGGATCAAATCACGTCCCCACCAATTTTCCAGGGGGAAAAAGCTACAAAAGCCTCTGAATCCAGAAGGAAATCCATCCGGGAAAGGACAATGGAATGGCCAGAGCCCCTTCTGCTGCCCTGGATGGAGAGCAAGGATGTCAGGAGAAGGAAGCTGAAGAGAATTGCTGGATCCTGGCTTGGCCAGGGAGCTGCAGAGGGTCAGGAGATGGCTCCAAGATTGCCTTTTCTCCCCCTCCCAGCAGCTTTCCTGCCTGTGATATGATCACCAAATCATCATCATCATCATCATCATTATCAAAATCATCATCATCATATGAATCATCATCATCATCATCATCAAATCACTATCATCATCATCATCATCAAATCATCATCATCATCGAATCATCATCATCACCATCGTCATCAAATCACCATCATCACCCATCACTATCATCATCAAATCACCATTATAATCATCAAACAAAGCATCATCATCATAATCAAATCATCACCAAATTATCATTAGATCATCATCATCATCATCATCAATCACCACCACCACCATCACCATCACCATCAAATCACCCATCATCATCATCAAATTGCCATCATAATCAACAAATCATCATCATCATCAAATCATCACTAAATTATCATTAGATCATCATCATTCATCATCAAACACCACCGTCATCATCACCATCATCAATCAAATCATCATCATCATCATCACCAAATCATCATTAGATCATCATCATCATCATCATCGAATCACCATGGCTTGCCTTGGGTGGAAGAGACCCCAAGGATCACCTCATTCCAAGGCATCCATCCCAGCTCCAAGCAGCCCATCTCCCATCCCAGTCCAAAATCCCCTGCCCAATACCCATCTCCAGCCCAGGATTTAGATCAAACCTCCTTCATCTCAGCTCGGCACCAGCAACCCTGAGCTATCCCAAATTTTGCTGGATGGGAGCTGAGCAGTCCCTGGCACAGCTGGAATCCCACCCAGGAGGGGCCATCCCAGCTGGGATGGAGCTGAAGACCTCAGGAGATTCCCAACTATCCGAGTTTCCACCTCCATGGCAAGGTAGATGCATTTCCAAACAGCAGGAGAACATCCCAAAAAAAAACCCCTGAAGAATTTGCTCCCCACCACTCCGATTTTCATATCCCAGGAATTTTCCTGCTGATTACCAGGAGACCCACCCAGAGCAGGACTCTGGGTCTCATCAGCGAGGAGAAAAAATGAACACAATTATTTGTCCACCATGGTCAACTTGCTCTAC
>CM077479.1:8042793-8094363 GCA_039654755.1 Calcarius lapponicus
GTTCCCCACAATTATATATTAGACATTCCCTATATTATCCTCTACAGGGAATATGAGGGAATTTCCTGAGCTGGATGGGCCTCAGGGACCATCCAGTCCTGCACAGGACACATTCCCACCCTATGCAACCCAAATTCTTCCTGATCATGGCAAAAAATTCTGATTTGAACAGTCACAGGTCTTTTTTGGGAAAAAACTTGGGCAAATAGGAAATTTCTTGTCCTGCTCTGGTGCAATACCCAGGATTAAGAATCGATCCCTTATTTTAACACTGGATCTGGTCCTGCTGGAATTCAGGCACAGAACTGGGCTGGGCTGGAGGAAAAGGAGATTTTTGGGATGCATCTCCCCAGGTTATTTTAGCTCAGGGGATTGGTGTGACCCCAAATGCATGGTGTAGGTGGAATAAATGGAATTTTTGGGCTCTGGAGAGGCTGGGCACTGCTGGCAGCTCCTGCTGGGACTGGATGGAGCAGCAAGGACAGCCCTGGGGAAGGGAACCATGAGGAAAAGTGTCCTGGAGTAGAGGCTGCCACTAAAAATCTCATTTTGGGTTTCCATTTGAAATATTGCCACATCAATTAAAACAAGACAGCCACCAAAAGGGAACAGGAAAAGCACAGGGAACTGCCATTCTTTGCTATTTTTATCTCAAATTTTTACTGTTTCAAAATGTATTCTTAGTGTCAAAGGCTGGAGGAGAAAACCAGGATAAGAAGAATTCTTTTCTAAACTATTTTGACTTTTTTTCCCCCTCTCAAAGTTTACTCCAGGAGAATGTAATTTAGCAAATGTTCCAACCTGAAAACGCAGAGGAATATTTAGAATTTCTTAAATATGGATGCAAAGATGCAAATCATGCAAATCCTTTTTTTTTCTTCTTAACCTCCACCCACCAAACCAGACCCTTCATCGAGAGCCAGGATTTTCCCTCAGAGCAGGGAAAATTGGGATATTTTGGATATGTTGCAGTTGTTTTCACCCTGGAGCAGGAGCAGGTTTGTTCCTGCCCTCTCTTTCCTGCTTTGCTGTCCCTTTATCCTGGGAATTTTGTCCAGAGCAGCCTTCCGCGAAAGAAAAAATCTTAAGTGTGAATAAACTGATAATTTGTATCTTCTCCCCCTGAAGCATACAGCTTGGCCAAATTCAGGCAGATTTTTATATTGTGACAACACATCTAAGACATAACGCTTTCTCCCACATCAAGAGTCTCCTCAAAGATTTTGGAAGAGAAACTTTTAATTTCTAAATGAAAAAATAATAATAATAATCTGCATACATGAAAGTTTTTTCTTTAGCCTCATTTTTTGGAACTGTGTAAGTTTTTCCTGGGAGTGGGAGGAAAATCCAGCGGACAGAATCTGCAAAAATGTTTCTTTGCAGGGTTTGGTTGTGATCAGTGATTCCCTACCCAGGCCGGGCTCTTATCACCTGCCCTTGAGATGCTTGAGCTCTGCTGGTTGAGGTTTGGATTTGGGCAAGGTTTGAAGGATTTTTCAATCCTTCCTGGATTCAGAGCACTTCTTGCAGGCTGCTGCTCCAGCAAGGATTTAATGGGGTTTTTTAATGGGGTTTTTATTGTTCCTGATATTGCTGAGCTGCAGGGGAGAGGTGGGGAGGAATCCTGTGTTAATGCTGGCCTCAGCCTGGAATAATCCCAGCAAAGCTTTTATGGGGCTTTGCTACTGAGCAGGGCTGTTGGAAAAGGGACTTTTCTCCCCTTTGGTTTCCACTGTGATGCCTCAGGTTTTAGATTTTCTATTTTTCAGATTCTGCGCTGCTTTAGTGTGTGGGTCTGAGCTTCACATTTATTCCAAAACATTGCGATTTGAAAATGACAGGGAAGGCAGGAGGTGGCAATACCGTGGTCAAACTATAGAAAAGAAAGAAAAAAGAGCTAAAATCCCCCAAAAGCTTTGCTGCAAATGCTCACCTTGGGTACAGCCCCTTTGGGATAGAATAGTCAAAGATTATTCGAGTCCAAAATATTGCAAGTTGAAAATGACAGCTCAGGTGAAAGAGTTGAAGGGTTGGGTGTCCTGAGTAACAAAAAAGAACCTAAAAATGAAGGAGGTTGGCACTGTGAGATGTTCCTTGACGAAGAAAATCATCTGTTGAAGTCATTTCCTGTTGCTCACTGAACATCCATCACTCTCCTCTGGATCTAATCCATGATTGTGGGGATGAGAATCTGAATTTTTGGGCAGTGACCTCCAAAGCCAGTGAAGCTCCAGATCACATGGGGTTTCCAAAGTGATGCCCAAAAGCCCTGGACAGAGGGACAGAGTGACATCAGTGATGCCTCAGGTTTGAGCTTTTCTATGTTTCAGGTTCTGTGCTGCTTCAGTGTGTGGGGGCTGGGCTCCCATCAGGGGATGCTGAGCTCTGTGCACAGAGCAGGGAGACAAAACAATTCCTGCTCCAGCTGGGCACCAAGGACAAATGATCCCAATCTCAGCCCAGGAGCACAAACCCCGTGGGCTGGAGAGAGAAAAACAAGCAGGGGTGGGACTGGATGGGCTAAAGCTGGAATGGGACAATGAACTGCAAGGTGCAAATGGAGCAGAACTGATCCCAGGGAGAGACCTTGTGACTGTTTGAGCATTTTTGGTTCATTTTGGGTCCATCTTGAGTTCATTTTGTGACCATCTTGGTTCGTCTTGTGTTCATTTTGGGAACATTTTGGCTCATTTTTGGGTTCAATTTGTGACCATTTGGTTCATCTTGGGTGCAGCCCTGGCTGGGCTCTTGTGCTGCCCAAGGTGGATCCATGGAGGAGATGCTTTGAATCAATCCCTGCTTTATTCTGTAGCTCTGCCCAGCCCCTGCTCCAGCTCAGCCTTCCCAAGGCATCCCTGGAAGCCAAAGGGAAGATCCTGGGCTGGGGCTCTGAGCAGAGCCCAGGAGCTCCCTGGCTGTGCCATTCCCCATTTCCCTGCTGGGGCAATGCCTGGCTGTGCAGATGAGCAGATGAACTCCCCGTTCCTCGGGAATCCTGTCCCTAATCCCGAACGCCCCCGAGCAGGAGAAGGAGCCGAGTGCTGTGATCAGCCTCGTCCATCTCCCTTTGCTCACACCCTCCCCGCTCCGAGCAGGGACCCAGCGCAGTGAGATCCCGGCTTTATCTCGGTTCAGGGATCTCTCCTTGTTTATTTAAACCTCGGCTGCCTCCAGCTCCAGTAACGATGCTGCTGCCCTCAGCATCACGGCCCCTGCCAACAACAACAAGCTCCATTTAGTCTGCTACAGCTTCCTACAGAGAATTGTTTCTCACTTTACTCCTGATCCTCAACCCTTTCAAAAATAGGCAAGGCTGAAAAATTATCCCCAACAGGCTTTTGCATTCATCCACCTTTGAAACAAAGCCTTTACACATGTTTGTTCTGCAGGGTCCCACTGATTTTGCCCTTTGCAAACTTTTCTCCCATTGCTTCTCTCCAAGGGCTTTTCCTTCCAGGACTTTTTTATCTGAATGTGAAAGGCTGGAAGGGGACAGAAGACAAAAAAAAAAAAAAAAAAAAAATAAAAGAGACAGAAAAAAAATAATCCAATGTATTTCTTTTATTTGATTCCCAGTTCCTTATTTATGCATTTACACGCACACACAGGGGGCAGATGCTGTGTTCTAATCCTACAGTAACTGGCTCTGGAAAACCAGGAGATATTATTATTGTTATTATTATTATTATTATTATTATTATTAATTATTATTATTATATTATTGCATGGGCACCCCAGCAGTGCCAGGGAGGGGAAGAATCCTCCCCTGTGCCTGCTCCTGTCCTGCAGACCCCTGACCCAGTCCCAGCAGGAGCTGCCGGCAGTGCTAGCCTCTCCAGAGCCCAAAAATTCCATTTTTCCACCTACACCAGGCATTTGGGGTCACACCAATCCCTGAGCTAAATAACCTGGGGAGATGCATCCCAAAAATCTCCTTTTCCTCCAGCCCAGCCCAGTTCTGTGCCTGATTCCAGCAGGACCAGATTCAATGGTAAAATAAGGGATCAATTCTTAGTCCTGGGAGAACTGGAGCAGGACAAGAAATTTTGTTTTTTCCTGGGTTTTTTTTCCCAAAAAAGACCTGTGGACTGTTCAAATCAGAATTTTTGCCATGATCAGGAAGAATTTGGGTTGCATAGGTTGGGAATGAGTCGATGGTCCCTGAGGTTCATCCTGGAGGAGACAGAAGCTGAGGTGGCTCCGTGCAAAGAACTCAGCAATTCCTGTCCTGCTGTCCTGGGCTGTTCCCAGCCTGGAACGGGGAACTCAGAGCTCTCAAAAACCCCACACAGCCCCTGAGTCTTTGGTTTTGCTCAGTTTTCTTCCTAAGCCTGGCTCTGCTGGGAGAGGAGCAGCCTGGGAGGGCTCTGTGGTGGCTTTGTGCTCTCCAGCCTTCCATCTCCACTGAGAGCAGAGGGAAAAATTGTTATTTCTGTGAAATAATGAGAGGTGTCCTCTCTCCAGCCTTCTGCCCCTTTCCCACATCCTCCAAAACCTCCACATCTCCCTGGAGGCACCAAAAGGTGAGGTTTTCACTCTGGAGCAGCACATCCACGATCTGAGCTGTCCCAAAATTCCAAAGAGACAAAATCAAGAACATTGAAGTCTCTTCTCATGAGCCTCCTTCCTTGGCTGCTGTGGGCTGGGACAATTTCCCTGCTCACAGGGGAAGCAGAACTCGTGCTGTGGCTTGGCTAAACTGGGTCAAACCCTGATCAGCACTGGAGTACCAATTTGGGAAAAGGAGATCTTGAACAGGGCTGTTCCATCAGGCAGAGTCGTGGGAAGGGGAGCTCGGACTGGAGGAGGAGTGGAAGGGGAGCTCTGAGTGGAAAAGGCATTCCCAGCACTTCCAACGCCTCTTTTACCATTTTAGTGGGATATTCAAATATTTAAAAGCTGGGGGGTGAGCTGGGATTTAGTTTTGATTTAATTTTGATTTGTAGGTGCTGGAAGAACTTGCATTTTTCACTTACCTTGTTGCACTTGGTGTTATCAAATCTATGAACCTGACATAGAAGATAATTTACAAAATCCTTCCCAACCACATTTTCCAATTGCATTTGCAGAAATCCATAAGGACAGTGATGTCTCTGGATGGTTCTACATCACCAAAATTGTGGGCAGAACTTTCTGGTTAAAACTTTCCCTGGTTTAAACTGAGCTGGAGCAGCTCAGAGAACTGGATCTGCTCTTCACACATTTTCTTGTTGAGAAGATGGCTCCAGTATGAAAATCCTTTAAAAATCCAGGCTGTATACCCAAAGTGAAGCCCACCAGGAAAGAAAAACAATAAAGAAATTAATAACTGGGGGTGAGCTGGGATTTAGTTTTGATTTAATTTTGATTTGTAGGTGCTGGAAGGAACTTTTCACTTACCTGTTGCACTCGGTGTTATCAAATCTATGAACCTGACATAGAAGATAATTTACAAAATCCTTCCCAACCACATTTTCCAATTGCTTTTGCAGAAATCCATAAGGACAGTGATGTCTATGGATGGTTCACATCACCAAAATTGTGGGGCAGAACTTTCTGGTTAAAACTGAACTGAGCAGCTCGGAGAACTGGATCTGCTCTTCATGCATTTCTTGTTGAGAAGGTGGCTCCAGTAAGAAAGTCCTTTAAAAATCCAGGCTGTATATCCAAAGTGAGCCCACCAGAAAAGAAAAACAATAAAGAAAGTAGCTTTGAAAGCCTGGGCAAAGGTCTGGAGGAGCCAGAGTTTTCCTTCCCTGCAGTAAAGCGTGGCTAAAACAACACAAACTCCTATGGCTTACTAATTTTTCAACCCAATATTTTCATATAATTTGTGTGCTTTATAAGCCTCGGAAAAGCCACAAGAGGCCACACATTTCTGATGTAATCGTCTTTGAATTCAACAAAGCCCAATTACCATGTCAATGAGGGGGCTGGGTTCAAAGAGCACGGGGTGGTTTGCAGAGCACCCAGAGGGGATTTGCACCGCTGCTACTGAAATAATAAACTCCTCTCTCCCCCCTCCCTCCCAAATTTCGGCTCCAGCTGGAGACGTTTCAGGAGTTTCGTTCTAATCGCAGATAATTCTTTTTTTATTGTGTCATTTTGGGTTCTGTTGTTGGCCATAACAAACGTTGCTACGTGACTGGAGCAGCTTTAGGTGAGGTCACTTTGAGCACAACCTCTCTGCGTTTGGGCCCTTCAGGATGTTCCACGCTTGGGGTGGAGGTTGCCTTTTGTTTTCATGGAAATGCCTTTTCTCTCATGAGTTTATCCCAGTTTTTCTGCCTCTCTGCAAGCTGTGCTGATTTTTGCAGTTTTTTTTTTTTTTGTTTTTTTTCCCCTAGCTTTAATTAGAAGAGGTTAATCACCGATGCTTAAACTGTCAAACACTTCTGCATGGGAATATTTTCCTGCAGGAGAAGTGCCACTGCCTTACACTGAGCTATTCATGGTGCAGAATATTTTATAGACATTCAGGTTTTGCACGTTTTGGACCTCACGTGTGCCCTTCCAGGAGCACAGGGGAAGGCAGGAGGGTGGCAACATCACACACAAACCAGAGAAAAGAGAGAAAAAAAGAGCTAAAAACCCCCCAAAAGCTTCGCTGCAAATGCTCACCTTGGGTACAACCTCTTGCAAAATGCTTTGGGATAGAATAGTCAAAGATTATTTATCCAAAACATTGCATGTTGAAAATGACGGCTCAGGTGAAAGAGTTGAAGGGTTGGGTGTCCTGAGTAACAAAAAAGAACCAAAAAATGAGAGCTTGGCACTGTGAGATGTTCCTTGATGAAGAAAATAATCTGTTGAAGTAATTTCCTGTTGCTCACTGAACATCCATTGCTCTCTCTGGATCTAATCCATGATTGTGGGGGACGAGAATCTGAATTTTTGGGCAGTGACCTCCAAACCCAGTGAAGCTCCAGATCACGTGGGGTTTTCCAAAGTGATGCCCAAAGCCCTGGACAGAGGGACAGAGTGACATCAGTGATGCCTCAGGTTTGAGCTTTTCTATGTTTCAGGTTCTGTGCTGCTTCAGTGTGTGGGGCCTGGGCTCCCATCAGGGGATGCTGAGCTCTGTGCACAGAGCAGGGAGACAAAACAATTCCTGCTCCAGCTGGGCACCAAGGACAAATGATCCCAATCTCAGCCCAGGAGCACAAACCCCGTGGGCTGGAGAGAGAAAAACAAGCAGGGTGGGACTGGATGGGCTAAAGCTGGATGGGACAATGAGCTGCAAGGTGCAAATGGAGCAGAACTGATCCCAGGGAGAGACCTTGTGACTGTTTTGAGCATTTTTGGTTCATTTTGGGTCCATCTTGAGTTCATTTTGTGACCATCTTGGTTCATCTTGTGTTCATTTTGGGAACATTTTGGCTCATTTTGGGTTCATTTTGGGGCCATTTTTGTTCATCTTGGGTGCAGCCCTGGCTGGGCTCTTGTGCTGCCCAAGGTGGATCCATGGAGGAGATGCTTTGAATCAATCCCTGCTTTATTTCTGTAGCTCTGCCCAGCCCCTGCTCCAGCTCAGCTTTCCCAAGGCATCCCAGGGACGGAGCTGTCACCGAGCCGAGGGCAGGACTGAATTGCCAAAACAGCAAAGATTTAATTACCAAACACCAAGGGTCTGCGCTCAGAGCCCTGTGCTAGCCCAGGTGTGTGTGTGGGGTGGCAGAGAGGATTTAGGAGATTTCAGAGGAGATCCCAAACCTTTCCACAGCACCTGGAGAGCAGGAAAAACACCCCAGTGATAAAATCCCACCTCACCTCGTAGAGGATGGGCAGAGGGAACCAACAACCACAGAGACACAAAACTTTTGGGGGGTTTAGGGCAGGGAAGAGCATTTTCCTCTCAGTTTGAGAAGACACCCCTGCAGGTAGGGTTGCAAAGCTCGCAGCTCGCCAGAGCAGAGCCATTAAGGGTTTATTACAATCGAGTTTTATAACCCGCCTTCTAATAAGTCCTGCAAGAATGTGGCTGCATGCAGTAATCATTTCATAAATATTAATACAGCATTTAGAAACGGGGCCTTAATTTAAAGTGTTACCTTTTTACTGGCAAGTGCAAGGTTTAATTACAGCAGTAAAAGCAGAGATTAGTTAAGCCTTGCTGCTGTTTCTAATACCTGGGAACCAGCACCAGCCCAGCTTTAATAAGCAGCTTCTGAGGAGGTGAAAGAAATTCCTCTGGCTGGAGAGGCTGAGGGGGGGAAGGTTTGCTGCTGGAAAGTGGGCTGTATTCTTTAACAAGGCTAGACTGTGGAATGACTTCTTCTTGCTGTCTGCATTTTTGTGTGCGTGTGTGTGTTCGTTCACACAGGGCTCCAGGCAGGGCCAGCAGGGATTGAGACGCCTTCAAATCAAGTTTTTTGGAAATCCAAATTTTAATTTTTTTTTTTTTTTTTTTTGGAAATCCAATTTTTTTTTTCTAGGAGAAAAAAAATTTGCTTATTTTTTCATATATTGGTTATTTTTGTTCAGTTCTGTGCTCCTGGAAGCTCCCTTTTCCTTGCCCTGCTGGTTTTTCTTCCCAGATGGAGCAGTGGGAAGCAGGCAGGACCCTGAGTTTCCCATCGCTGCTCACACGGAGGGAACAAACCACTTGAGTGTATCATTTTCCCAATGAATTGAGATAAAAATAACCAGCCTGGAGGTTGTTTGGCACATGGGGCCTGGGGAAGGGACAGCAGAGGCCTCAGGGGCTGCACTTTGAACACTTTAGAGCTGATTTAATCTGGAGCAGGGGAAGGCAGTGCCTAAAACCCTACTGCCTAAAATCCACTGCTTAAATCCACTGGCCAAAAATCTCACTGCCTAAAATCCTCTGCCTAAAATCTTACTGCTTAAAATCTCACTGCTTAAAATCTCACTGCCTAAATGATCACTGCCTAAAGTCCCACTCCCTAAAATCCTGCTGCCTAAAATCTCCCCGCCCTTAAGTTCCACTTCCTAAATTCTCAAATGCCTAAATTCTCAATGCCTAAAATCCCACTGCCTAAAATATCACTGTTTAAAATCCCACTGCCTAAACTCTCACTACCTAAAATCTCCCTGCCTAAAATCCATTGCCTAAAATCTCCCTGCCTAAAATTTTTTGACTAAAATCCCACTGCCTAAAATGTCACTGCCTAAAATCCCACTTCCTATATTCTCACTGCCTAAACTCTCCCTAACCTGAAATCTCACTGCCTAAACTGTCACTATCTAAAATGTCACTGGCTAAAATCCTGCTGCCTAAAATCCACTGCCTAAAATCTCCCTGCCTAAAGTCCCACTTCCTAAATTCTCACTGCCTAAAATCTTACTGCTTAAAATCTCAACTGCCTAAAATCCCCACTGCCTAAATTCTCACTGCCTAAAGTCCCACTGCCTAAAATCCCACTGCCTAAATTCTCACTGCCTAAAGTCTCACTGCCTAAAATCCCACTGCCTAAAATTCCAGTGCCTAAAATCCCACTGCCTAAAGTCCCTGTTCCTAAATTCTGACTGCCTTAAATCCCACTGCCTAAAATTCCAGGGCCTAAAATTCCAGTGCCTAAAATCCCACTGCCTAAAGTCCCTGTTCCTAAATTCTCACTGCCTTAAATCCCACTGCCTAAAATATCACTGCTTAAAATTCCAGTGCCTAAACTTTCACTGCTTAAAATCCTACTGCCTAAAATCCCACTGCCTAAAGTCCCTCTTCCTAAATTCTCACTGCCTAAAGTCCCTCTTCCTAAATTCTCACTGCCTAAACTCTCACTGCCCAAAATCCCAGGCAGCTGCAGCACCCAATTCCCCCTAAAAGCAGAGCCTGGCAGCGCTGGCGGTGTTTTGCCAGGGCGAGGATGATTCCAGCAGATGGGATGGGAAGGGAAGGAGAGGCCGTGCAGGAGCAGATTCCAGGCACAGGAAACGCTCTGAGCTCCCTCGGGGAGGGCCCTGGCTGCGCCAAAAGCTGAACTCACCTCCCTTTAGTCCCAGCCTAGGGAGATAAGCCCTGGTTTTGGGACAAGCCCAGTGGGTGAGGACAGCTCTGGGAAGAGAGGCAGTTGTGGTTCTGCTCTCTGCAGCCCCCCCAGCCCGCGTGATTGATGACAATTCTTGTTTTGCCGGCCTGGCCAGTGCAGATTGGAACATTTGGAGCCTTTGTGGGTCACACCCTCTCCAAAACCCCGGTGGCCGCAGAGCCCAGGCTGTGTCCCCACGCGTTTGTCAGGGCTGAGGGTGCTTCTGGCCAGAGCTGGGGTAGCAACAGGCGCCTCCTGAGGGAATTGTCAGCCTCAGTTCCCAGAAAAAAGGGCAGACATCCCCTCTGGAATCGTTTGAATGCGGGGGAAAAGAGGAAACTGAGAGATATCAGGGAGAGGGACTGGAATCACAGAATATCCTCCCACAGGGGTCATCCAGCCCAGCTCCTGCACAGACACCCCAAAATCCCACCCTGGGCATCCCCGGCAGTGCTGTCCAAACCCTCCTGGAGCTCTGGCAGCCTCGGGAATGTGCCCATTCCCTGGGTACCCTGGGCAGTGCCAGCACCCTCCGGGGGAAGAACCTTTCCCAAAATCCATCCCAGCCCCCTGACACAGGCATTCCCTGGAGTCCAGAGTCCAGAGCTGCCCCTCAGGAGCAAATCAGGGCTGGAGGAAAGTGGAAAAGTGGAATCCCAGCAGGGCTGGTGCTGGATCCAGGGGGAATCCAGAGCATTCTGGGTGTGGAGTGGGAATCTGAGGGCTGAAACCTCTCCCAAACCTTTTTTTGCACCTTCCTTGGCCAAGCTGAGCAGCATTCCCAGCCATTCCCAGGCACTCCCAGCTGTGACACTTGGATCATCATTAGGGGGTGTTGCCATGGCTGCTTTCACAATTAAAAACAAATCCGGTTTGCGCCGCAGCCCGTGTTATAAAAATAAACACAGCTACTTTGCATAACAGCAAAATTAGGGCCTAATTGCCAGCTGGTGTGTTAAACCATAAATGAAAACAAACAGGGCAATAAATGGGATTATTAGAAAGATAGAATGGCTTGGGGAGATATTGCACAGTGAGGGTTTATTTGGAGGATCACAGAGCAGAGCCAGCCTGAGCAGAGCAGAGCAGGGCCCTTGTCCCTCCTCTTCCTCAAATCCCTGGGGATCAATCAATCAATTAATCAATCAATCCATCATCATCCCTCTTTCACTTGGGATCATCGGGCCGTCCCTCACAGGCAGGAATCAGTTTTTAGTGTGAAGAGATGCAGCAATTTGGGATCACGCGGAAAGGCTCAGAGACAGAGAAGGAACATTTGTGTGTCCCTACTCCTTTCTGGGAGAGGGATTGGGGTTGGGAATGGCACTGGGTCCCAGAGTTTTCCTGGAAATTTTACCTTATGCTAAAACATGATCCATCGTTAAAGCTGATTTAAATTTTCAGCATTTCTGCCTTCGTGTCCTGCTGGTGCTGTTTGGTTTTGGGTGAACATTTGGAATGACAGGGACAAGTCAGGATGGACCTTCCCAACACTGGCAAACCAGGGAATGGTGCTGAGCATCACCTCCAGGAGCTCCTGAGTTATTTCCCTCCATGAACAGACATGGGAACGCTGGAGACACCCTGGGACAGCCTCTGCTGTCATTCTTCCCTTTTTTCCCCCTTCACAAGGAGCTTTCCTGGTGCTTCTATCAGAAGAAAAGCCTGTCCTGTCAGGCAGCCCTTAAAAATGAAATTACTCGGGGCAATAACAAATTCAGGGCAGGATCTGTTGAAAACAAGGCATAAAACACCTGTTGAAAGGGGAGCAGGGAGGATAAAAGCTCACGGGGCACAGGTGTGCTCCACAGCTGTCCCCAGCACGGCTCTCTGGTGTTGTGTTTTTTATTTGCAAATGCTGTGATAAGAGCACGGCAGGCAAAAGGAGAGGAGAAAGGGAAAAATCCAACCCACAGCAAGCCAGTAGGTCAGAAATGCTGAATCTTCAACAAATTCCCATCCTTCCCACGGCTTCCACATTGGATTGACAAGATTTATCCCTGTTCCCTGTGTAATTCAAGTGAGAAACGTGAATTGGAGCAAGCAACGCTCCAAAGGTCCTTGGAGCCTCGAGGGAGTGGGCAAACCTGAGGGAAAGGCATTGGAGAGGATTTCCAGCTCTGCTGCAGCTGGATTTTGGAGATAATTGAGGATTGCACTGCCAGGAATTGTCTTGCCAGGACCTGCGCGAGCTGAGGCGCCTCTGGAGCACCTGGGTTGCATTAATGCTGATTTTGGGACTTCCCCAGGTGACACCACTCGCCAGGGCAGCTCCAGGATGTGGCTTTGCCATTTCCTGGAGCCTCTTCACCAATTAGGGCAGCAATTGGATGAGGAGATCCCAGCCAAAGGGATTGAGAGGAAATCAACAGGTATTTGTGGCAGTGAATCCCTCGTTTGAGGGCCCAGGGGGGTTTGCTCAGCCTCTGCACTCACAGGAAGTTCTGCAATTTTGCAGCGGCTTCCAGAATTGGAAAATTCCAAATCCCTTCCAAGCGTGGGTCAAATGTTTGTGCCAGTGGCAAGCAGCAGGAGCTGGGTCTTTGCTGGATGTTGACCCACAGGGTTTGGCCACAGTGTCCTTAACCAGTGTCGCAGACATCTTTTCATGAAACATCCTTTCCTTAGGATTTTCCTCCTGAGAAGCTGAGAGGCCTCAGGAACAAAATGCAACATTGATTATCGGCTGCTGTGGGATGCAACAGGTGCAGCTGGATTGGTCTCATGTGGTTGTTTCTAATTCAGGCCAATCACAGCCCAGCTGGCTCAGACTCTCTGTCTGAGACACAAGCCTTTGTTATCACTCCTTTCTATTCTTAGCCAGCCTTCTGATGAGACCCTTTCTTCTATTCTTTTAGTATAGTTTTAATGTAATATATATCATAAAATAATAAATCAGCTTCTGAAACGTGGAGTCAGATCCTCTTCTCTTCCCTCATCCAAGAACCCCTGTGAACACCGCCACAAGCCAGCAGATCTTCCCAGAGGTGGCAAATCAGATTTTGTGTTCCCTTTGCTCAGAGCTGCGCCCCTCTGCCTGCACACGCTCCAGCCCTGGGTTTGGGTCCTCCAGGCAGCCCAGTTTTCCTGTGGATCAATCCTGTTCCTGCTGAGCCTTTGGAGAGCTGTTTCCCTGAGCATTCCCCACATTTTTGTACCGGGCACTTCCTTCGGGGACACGTTGCCATTCACGTTTGTTTTCTGTTTCTCTTTGGCTGCCTCTCGTTGCTCTCCTGCAGCAGTTCTGGCAGGAGTGGGGAGCTAATGACTGCAGAGGTCCCATTTCACGTAAAGTTTATCTCCCCCCTGACTGACGGCTCCGTGGATGCCTTCCAAAAGCTTCAGGTTGGTTTTTCCTGATGTCCTCTTATGTCAGACATAAGATTTATTCTCCTGCCAATACCCAGAAGGTTTGAATCACAGAATGCGCCTGTCATGCTCTGCCTCTCCACCAGCTCTGAAGGGCATGTGGGCTATGAAATGGACACTTTCTTCCTTGGGGAAAAGAAAAGACACTTTATTTTAACAAGTTTGTTCCATCCGTGAGAGGGGAGCAAGAGAAACAGAGGTGAAAGAAAGATGTGGGAAAAACCTGAGCGAAATTAAGGGCAAAGAAAATGAATGAAGGATTAATAAACGTGAATGAAAAGAGGCAAAAAGAAAAGAGAGATAAAAAAGAGATCTTGAAATGTCCCGTGCAAGAAGTGCAGGCATCAAACCCTGCTGGTGAGAAGGGATTTAGAGAAGGAGAGGGGAAGCTCAGGGAGGACGGGGGGAGAGTGGAGATGACCTCAAAAGGATCCACGTGAAAGGGAACCTTTGTGCCTGTGGTGATCCTGCTGCTGGTTTCCAGCTGCTGGGCTCAGCTGGGGCCTTCTTGGAGCAGATTTTGGGATAAACTCTTCCCTGGCACGGATTCCCAGAGAATTTGTGGAATGCCCATCCCTGGAAGTGTCCACGACACTTGGATGGGGCTTGGTATCGACCTGGGACAGTGGAAGGTGTGGAATGAAAGGAGCTTCAGGATCCCTTCCCACCCAACCCATCCCATCCCATCCCATCCCATCCCATCCCATCCCATCATTCCATGGAACACGGGAAATTACTGAAGGCTCCCCGTGCTCCCTTCCCTGTGGATGCAGAAGAAATCCAGAAAACTCTGCAGTTCCTCCAGCCCCCCTTGGAAGGGTCACACAATAAAACAAGATAAAGGCGGGAGCCAAGGCAAACACAACGGGCCCACTCTCAACGTTTATTCCTCGATATTTTTTTAGAAAAAGAAAATACAGACTAAGCACATAAATGGACAAGACTTACTTAGCTCAGTCATTTTTTTCCCTCCCATGCACCACTTTGGAAAATAAATAGTTTTAAAAAATATGGAGGTTTTTTTCTCTTTGCAGTCCAAGGCCTGTGCATACACTCACAGCAAACCTTTAAGAGCTACATTTTTTCCTTTTTTTTTCCCTGCTGTAATTATGGTCTCATTAAGATTCCAATAAAAAATAGTCAAGAAAACCATTTTTTTCTTTTTTTTTTAAATTTTTTTTTTCAGAGAAAACAGAAGTGCCCACAGTGTCTCTCTCTACATGTTATGCTTTTAAAATATTTGCATTTGAAATTCCTCACTGCAAATAATTCCAAGCCAAATGTAAATATAACACTTAGATTACTCCCAGAAGAACATTCTTTTGACCATTAATCCCTCCAATTCGGAATCAAATTTTTCCCTCTCTCCTCTTTTTTTAAATTTTTTCCCCCCCAGGACTGTAATTCCACTGTATTGACTGGGTGATTTGACAGGCGATGTGTGCTAGGGGAAATATCCAAATTTTAGAACCTGCTGGAGATCTCTTGGTCTCCTCTGCTTGATTTTTTGTCAGGCTCTTGCAGCTCTTACAGAACCCATGGGGACAGAGGTCCCAGAGCACTGGGATGAGATTCCTGGCAGGATGGGGAGTGGATTTTGGAGCTCCCTGGCTGGAGAAACAAGGAGTGACCTGCCCAGCTCCAGCATGGAAGCAGAGCTCAACACGGAGCTGGAATAGGAACGTTATCACCCCTACTTCCCACCTGCATTTCCCTGGGATGCAGAAAAGTCAGGAGGAACCATCCCAACCCTCTAAGGCCAAGCTCCTGTGGGACACAGGCCTAAGGATTCCACCCAAGAGCTTCTGCTTGAGCAAATCTTCTAGAAATGGAGCAAATCCTGCAGGAGGGGCAGCAAGGGTTGGAGCTTCCCAGAGAATTTTAAGGAGAAGGCTCTAAACTAAAAGAGGGTGGGTTTAGGTTGGGTACTGGGAAGGAATTGTTCCCTCTGAGGGTGGAGAGGGGCTGGGATGGAATTCCCAGAGAAGCTGCAGCTGTCCCTGGATCCATGGAAGTGTCCAAGGCCAGGTTGGAGCAGACTGGGGTGGTGGAGAGTGTCCCTGGGGAACTGGATGGGCTTTAAGGTCCCATCCAATCCAATCAATTCCATTCCATTCCAATCGAATCCAATCCATTTAATCCAAATGAATCCAAACCAATCCAATCCAATCCAAATGAATCCAATCCATTCCAATCCAAATGAATCCAAACTAATCCAATGCAATCCAATCCAAATGAATCGAATCCAATCCAAATGAATCCAATCCAATCCAACCCTACCCAATCCAATCCAAATTAATCCAATCCAACCCTACCCAATCCAATCCAACCTAATCCAATCCAATCCATTCCAAACCAACCCAACCCAATCCATTCCGAACCAATCCAATCCAATCCAATCCAATCCAATCCAATCCAATCCAATCCAATGCAATCCAAATGAATCCAATCCAATCCAAACCAATCCAATCCTACCCAATCCAATCCCTGATTCCACGATTCTGTGATCCTGATTTGTGCCAACATGACTCCTCCTGACCTCCCCAAAGGAGTGTGCCATGGGATACCCCCGGAGGTGTCGCAGCAAACCAGGACACGCTGTCCCACCCCGCCGTGGGGACACCGAGGGAGGAGCAGCACTGGAATTTCACTCTGGGCCTGTCACTGATGGCCACAAACGCAAGGCCTGATCCAGAAACTTCTCCACGCTGTGGATTGAATTGGATTGGAATGGATTGGATTGGATTGGATTGGATTGGGTGGGATAGGATTGGATTGGATTGGATTGGATTGGATTGGATTGGTTTGGATTGGTTTGGAATGGGTTGAATTGGATTGGATTGGATTGGATTGGATTGGATGAGATTGGTTTGGAATGGATTAGATTGGATTGGTTTGGAATGGATTGGGTTGGATTGGATTGGGTGGGATGGGATTGGATTGAATTGGATGAGATTGGTTTGGATTGGATTGGGCTGAATTGGATTGGATTGGATTGGTTCGGAATGGATTGGGTTGGTTTGGAATGTATTGGATTGGATTAGGTTGGATTGGTTTGGGTTGGATTGGTTGGGTTGGATTGGTTGGGAATGGATTAGATTGGATTGGATTGGATTGGATTGGATTGGATTGGATTGGATTGGATTGGATTAGATTGGGTTGGATTGGATTGGATTGGATTGGGTTGGATTGGATTGGATTTGGTTGGATTGGGTTGGATTGGGTCGGATTGGTTGGGTTGGATGGGACCTTAAAGCCCATCCGCTTCCCCAAGGACGCCGTGTTCGTTGGGATTTGCGTGGCCAGGGCCGTGTCCAGCAGAGGATCCTGGAATACCTGAGCAGCAGCTGGGTGAACACGGAGCTGCCGGCTCCGCGGACAATGCACTTCTGTGCGCTCCCGGCTCCCCTCCCCTCAGGAAGATGGTTTATGAACTGTGTACAAATGTTTTCATTCAATGGCAGGAATGTTGTTTTCCTAAAATCAGGAATTAGGACTGGGGCTCATTTCAGGAATTAAGGTGTTAAGCCTCAGGAATCCAGCGGCAAAGACAAGGCAGCATCCAAGGGCAGAAATGCCAGCCGGCAGGAATCTGGGTGCGGAGGCTCTGCAATGTTAATTGGCGCTTTTTTTTTTTTTTTCCAAGATAGATTTATCCCGGTGAGTGGAAGGCGTTTTGTGCACTCTCTGTTGAAGCAGCACTTGGAAAAAGGCCCTGAGGGACTTCTTTCCAGCCCTTGTGCTCATTGGAAGCGCCGGGGTTGGAGCATCCTGCTTTTTTCCCGGTGGGAATGCGGCGTGGTGCTGTTGGCACCCGGCTGCCTCCCACCTCTGAGCCCGGCTGGAATGCAGGGAGCACAGGCGGATCATCCCAGGAATGCAGTGGGTGTTTCCTTGGGTCTCGTTTCTAGGTTTTAATTGCATTAAAAATAATAGCGAGCCAAAAAAAAAAAAAAAAAAAAAAAATCCCCCCCCCCCCAAAACCAAACAAACCAAAAAAAAGATACAAAGCCGTGAAGTGAAGGGGAAATTAATTTGTGAGACAATGGAGCAGATTGCAGCGTCCTGAGCCAAAGGCCTGGGGCAGCTTTCCCCACCTCTCCTGCCCGATGGGAATCTCCCAATTTCCCTCCTGCCAAACCTGCAGCTCCCACCCTGCTCCTGATGGGGACCCCAGAGGGATCCCCTCGGGACCTGCGGGTCCAGACTGGCACGGCTCAGTCCCGACTCACTCACAGCTTCCAGGGATTGCCAAACGCCCAAATTTCCAAAATTGGGATTTTAGTGGCTCCATCTGTGCTGCATTTTGCGTGAAACACATACAAGTAGATAAACATCTCATACAAACATATCAATATCTCATACAAACAGATCAACATCACCTACAAATAGGTAAGCATCACCTAGAAATAGATAAACTGCTCTAAAAGGCATTTTTCTGCTTTGTCTGCTCCTCTCTCAGGTCTCCCACTGTACCACAAACGTTTCCTTGACACAAATTCCATTTTCTCAATAATCAGCCAAGATCCAGAGCACAATTTAAATACATTTGCAAGTGCATCAAAGCTAAATCAGAGCAGCATTTCTCTGAACTCCCGCTCAGGATTTTGGGCTGATTTTAGATTTTCTTTTTTGTTTTCTTGTGTCTGCAAAGGAAACATCAGCCTCTGTCCTTGACCCAGTGAAGATACAATCACAGGAGACTCCCTGAACTGGAGAGAAATCAAAGCCACTGGATTGGCCTTTATTTGGAGGCAGCAATTCCTGCCTGGCATTTCAGATACAATTGCAACATTTGCCACGAAAGCTTCTTGGGAAAGATAAACTGAATTTTCCTCACCACTACAAAATGTATTAATTTATCGTCAGCAGCAGAGATTACCCCCGGTACACAGAGTCCAAACCACCCTTTCCAGATTTCACTTCTCATTCCCAAGGAAGGATTTTCCCACCCAGACATCCCTGGGATTCCTGCCCCACTGACCCATTTGTGCTTTGGGTGTTTTTTGTTTTTTGGTTTTTTTTTTTGGTGGGTTTTTTTTTGTTTTTTTTTGTTTTGTTTTTTTTCTTTTCTTCCCTGCAGCTGCCCCGAGATGGAATTTAAGGTGTCACAGATAAATTTGCTCTGTGGATTTCATCAAGAGATCTGCAAAGGGGGAGAGGATTGAGAATGGAATGAATGAGTGTAGTTGTTGGTGGTTTTTTTTGGGTGAAAACTGGGAGAGAGATTCCTGGTTTTATCCTCCCCTCAAGGCAAGGCTGGTGGACAGGAGGAGAATCCTGGTTTTATCCCCTCACCAAAGCAAGGCTGGTGGATAGGAGGAGATTCCTGGTTTTATCCTCTCACCAAGGAGGAGAATTCTGGTTTTATCCCCTCACCAAGGCAGGGCTGGTGGACAGGAGGAGAATCCTGGTTTTATCTCCTCACCAAGGAGGAGAATTCTGGTTTTATCTCCTCACCAAAGCAAGGCTGGTGGACAGGAGGAGATTCCTGGTTTTATCCCCTCACCAAGGCAGGGCTGGTGGACAGGAGGAGAATTCTGGTTTTATCTCCATCCCCAAGGCAAGGCTGGTGGACAGGAGGAGAATCCTGGTTTTATCCCCTCACCAAGGAGGAGAATTCTGGTTTTATCTCCATCCCCAAGGCAGGGCTGGTGGACAGGAGGGGAATCCTGGTTTTATCCTCTCACCAAGGAGGAGATTCCTGGTTTTATCTCCTCACCAAAGCAAGGCTGGTGGACAGGAGGAGAATCCTGGTTTTATCTCCCAACCAAGGCAAGGCTGGTGGACAGGAGGAGATTCCTGGTTTTATCCTCTCACCAAGGAGGAGATTCCTGGTTTTATCTCCTCACCAAGGAGGAGAATTCTGGTTTTATCTCCATCCCCAAGGCAGGGCTGGTGGACAGGAGGACAATCCTGGTTTTATCCCCTCATCAAGGAGGAGATTCCTGGTTTTATCTCCTCACCAAAGCAAGGCTGGTGGACAGGAGGAGGCACTGGGGCAGCAGGGACTGTAAATCCAGTCTGTTTCCAGAGTTTACTCAACAGTGCAAACAAAAATAAACGGGTGTCAGCTCGCCTGCTTAAAGAGGCCGTGAAAGGTGACACTGTGTCACTAATCCCTTGTTGCCATTCATTAAATACATCCTCTGGGCTGTTAATCTTCACACCTTCCTTTGGGGGCCACCAGGCAACAAGCTGGGAGGTCTTGACCATGGCAGAGGATGGCAGGAGATGCCGAAGGTCAGCCTGAATAAGCAAAAGCAGGAGCATTGGAATGGTAATAGGATCATGTGTGAAGAATGCACGTTAAATATGATCAAATTGGCCAGGGTGGCTGCAGAAGGAGCAGCCCAGCTAGGAGGATATTCCAGAAGGCCCAGAGAGGATATTCCAGAATGCTCAGAGGAATCTGATGAATCCAGATTCTCACTGATCCCCAAAAGCGACAGAACATGGCCTTGGCCAAGCTGGGCATGGCAGCAAAGGTAGAGAAACTATTGGGGTTAATCCTGTCCACAGTGAGAGTGTCTGCAGCATAAAACATCCAAAGGAAAGGAATAAATGAGGGTTGGTTTCCCTCAGAAAGCAGAGCGGCTGCAGGAGGGATCCCAGCCAGCTCTGCACCCACACAGCAGCGGCTGCCCCTGGGCAGGAGTGACCACAGCACCCTCGAGGCACTCCTCACCCTGCCTGAGGCTCCATCTGGACCAGAACTGTCTCTTGCACCCTGGATTTTCCACAGGAGAGATGTTGGCTGGTGTTGCACTGAGCCAGAGCAGCAGCAGAGCCACCACATCCCACAGGGAAACAAGGAAAGGCTGCCCTGGGATGGGTGGGTGATGAAACCCCACAGGCTGCACTGGGCACTGGGGTGAGTGGGTGAAACCCCACAGGCTGGGCAGTGGGGTGAGTGGGTAAGACCCCACAGGCTCCCCTGGGCAGTGGGGTGAGTGGGTGAAACACAGTGGGTGAAATACAGTTGGGCAGTGGGGTGAGTAAGTAAAACCCTACAGGGTGAGCAGTGGGGTGAATAGGTAAAACCCCACAGGCTGGGTACTGGAGTGGATGGGTAAAACCCCACAGGCTGAGCAGTGGGTGAAACCCCAGGGGCTGCCCGGGACAGTGGGTGAAACCCCACAGGCTGGGCAGTGGAGTGAGTGGGTAAAACCCTATGGGCTGGACAGTGGATGAAACCCCACAGGCTGGGCACTGGGGTGAGTGGGTAAAACCCCACAGGCTGCCCTGGACAGTGGGGTGAGTGGGTAAAACCCCACAGGCTGGGCACTGGGGTGAGTGGTGAAACCCCACAGGCTGCCCTGGGATGGATGAGCCAGTAAAACAGGCTGCACTGGGATGGGGTGAGTGGCTAAAACCCCACAGACTGCCCTAGGATGGATGAGTGGGTGAAACACAGTGGTTGAAAACCCACAGGCTGGGCAGTGGGGTGAATGGGTAAAACCCCACAAGCTAGGCACTGGGGTGACTGGTGAAACCCCCCAGGCTGGGCAGTGCCGACCTTCAGGGCTCAGGCAGGGTGAGGAGCAGCACTGCTGCTGTTGGGCACTCACGCTGCTCCTGATGTGCCAGCTCAGCAGGTTGGCACCTCTGCGCTGCTGCCCGGTGCTCCCTGTGCTGCTCATCCAAGCCAACCCTCTGGAGATGTTCCCTGGGCTCTGGGCAAAGACAACAAACACAAAGTGGGATTTGGGAGCTGGGCTGTGCTGGCCTGCCCGTGCTCAGGAATGTGACAGCTCAGGATAAACCCAAGGGTTTGGCTTTTTTTGGGGTTTATTTTTGCTATTTCCATGTTGTACCATGACACTTTATTCTGTTTTATGACACAGGATCCATCTCTGGCTGCTACACTGGAGGCCAGGCTGCTTTAATGCTGTCAGCCTGCTTTAACCTACGACTTCAATAAATGCTGGCCAAGTGAGACATGGGATGAATAACTCAAGTGGCAAAATAAAGCCAAATCCCACAGCTTGTCTTCTACAAGCTGCCAGTTATTTATTAACAATCAGATGCAAATATATTATTCAGATGCAGCAATGCTTTGTGGGCAAGGAAAGTGGGGACAACTGGTCTTTGCTCTTTGCTGGAGTGTTTTGCTTACAAATCAGAAATCTGTGTCTTTTGAAGGATAATTCTAGAGAAATGCCCATGAAATCTTTGTGGTTTTGTTCCTCCGTGAATCTGAGCGTTCAGATGGCTCCTCCTGGGAAAGAAATCCACAAGTGAAATGCAAGTTCTGGGTGAGCTTGTAGAAATTCGCAGCTGATCAACCCCCTCCTCCCTCCTGAGCTGCTCCAAACAGAGCTGATCCTGCACGGCAAGGAGAGGAATATTTGGGACTACAAAGCTTCTCCCTCCAGCAGACAAATTCAGCTGAGGTTTGAAGCACTCACACAAATCTGCAAGGCAGGGATTCAGCTCAAATTCTTTCCAGTGTTGTATCACCACAAAATTCTCCACAGGTGCTGTTGTTGGTGGTGTTTCATGGTAAATAGCCCAAGCAAGTGGATGTTTTGTTACAACAATCCCTTGCTCTGCTGGTTTGTCCCTGGATTTCTGTGCTGGAGTTACAGTGCCCTTGTCTGGAAATGAGACCTCAGCACAAAATAGACAAAAAAAAAATTAAATATAATAAAAACAACACCTGGCAAGGGAGAAATCACCCAGCCTGTCTCATCAGCCACGAGTCTGGGTGTTATCCCATTTTGTGGTGTCAGGGTGGCTTTGCTGGGTGAGAGACGGATGAACAGCCACTGACTCCCTGCCCCTGGGTGTCCTGGGGAATTCTCCTCCTCTGGAAGGGCTCCCACAGGATCCTTGAGCTCAAAGGAAATCTCTCATTTGGCTCAAAATGGTGACAGCCCCCAGAAGAACGGGCCCAGAGGAAAACCACCCCGTTTTTGTCAGAAAAAACAGGCAGAAAATAAGATATTTAGAAGAATTAAATCTCTCAATTGGTTCACAATGACAGCCCCCAAAAGAATGGGCCCAGAGGAAAACCACCCCGTTTTTGTCACAAAAAACAGGCAGAAAATAAGATATTTAGAAGAATTAAATCTCTCAATTGGTTCACAATGACAGCCCCCAAAAGAATGGGCCCAGAGGAAAACCACCCCGTTTTTGTCCCACAAAACGGGCAGGAAATAAGATATTTAGAAGAATTAAATCTCTCACTTGGCTCACAATGACAGCCCCCAAAAGAATGGACTCAGAGGAAAACCACCCCGTTTTTGTCCCACGAAACGGGCAGGAAATAAGATATTTAGACGAATTAGCTGGAATTTAGAATTCAGCAGAGATCAAGCCGCACAAGGGAGAGGTGGAGAGAGGCCACTGCAGCGGGTGGTGGCTCAGTGACCCTGTGGTGAGAGATGGGGAATTTTCCTGCAGGATCCATCGTCATTCCAAGGCGGCAATGACCCCTTCCTTGGAGCAGGGGGCAGAGCTGGGATGCAGACCCCAGGCACGGGAGCAGCTCTGCCACAGGGCCGCGGAACTCCTGGGATTTGCGCAGCAGGACGCGCTGGTGCACGTGCTTTGCCACCAAAATGATTCCGTGCTCATTTTAACAACAACAAAAAAAAACCCCAAACAAACCCCAAACCCACAATTCTGTTGCACGGGGCCCTATTTACTGTTTATCTTTGCTGAGAACATATGGTTCCACTTTCTTGGGCTGTTGGTCTCCAGGGTTAATGACATCTGACCAGATGGCCCAAAGCAAGGAGTGATGGGACCAACGTGCAGGACAATTAATCTGGATGGGGGGGAAAAAAAGCAAAATAAAACAAGAAATCCCCAAATGCCCCCCCCCCTTCACCCATAAAATGTCAGATCCTTGGGCTGCCATCTAGACAGATGTTGTTACCATCTGGGAAGATGTTAAGTGGAGCCTTTCTGTTCCCTTTTTTTTTCTCCCCATTGAAATGCCCCAAATGTAAATAGTAGACACAAAAACATTTATAAATGATGCTGTCTTTCTTCCCCCCGCAGTTGTCTCCACGGCACTTCCAGCTCAGCTTTTAAAGGTTTTTCCAGTGACACACTCCCAACGTGTCCAGTGACAAATGATGTAACGTGTTGCTGGCCCAGGGGGGCTGCGCAGGGGAGCCCTGGCTTTCATTACATTTTGCACGCGAACGTTTTCCCTCTCAAAAACCCTCCGGCCCCACCACACCTCCCGCAGCCCAGGGTGCCAGGGCAGCACCAAAACACCAAAAATAAATGGCCACAAAAGGGCCGCCACTCCCTCTGAGGTCACCTTGTGTGGGATGGGTACCCCTGGGAGATGTTCCACACTGGAAATCCTGAGGGAATCTGGCACCCAGCTCATTCTGGATTTCCAGAAACCAGGAGCAAACTGGGCTCAAACACCAGCTCTGGCTCTGGAAAACTCAGCCTCCACCCTGGCAATGCTTTGTTTGGGGCTTGTTTTCAAGCTCCAGCGGTGTCACTAAAAAGAAAAGGTTTCCTTTGAGTCCCTGGCTGAAGCTTTATGCCCGTGACACCGAGGGCAGATAGAGCTTTGCTGAAAGAAGAGTGCTTTTTGGAGCGTTGCTTATTTGGTTTGGGGCACTAATATAAACTGTGCTGGCAAATCCTTTCTCCTGTAGGCAAAGGTTAAGTAGTCCATTGATTTAATTGGCTTAAAGTTAAGTAGGTGTCTACAAGATTAGAGCCCGAGAGCAGCCCTTCATTTCAAGCTGGCTTCCTTCTTCCTCTGACATCACAAAAAATCTTCAGGGAGCTTTTTTTTTCTCCCCAGCTTTGAAACTTCAACGTTATCTTTCGTCAGCATCTCAGAAGTTGGCAGAAAGATGCAAAAGAAAGAGGTTTTATGATATTTTCATCTCCCTCTGGCTTCGTTGCTCGTGCAGCTTCACAAGCAGCAGAAGACACATTTGTCCTGCACCACCACCACATCTGAGAGAGCTCAAGGAGCAGCTCGGCTTTTTTTAAACTCAGCTTGGTATTTTAAATGCTGAATTCGAAGTTTTCAACCCATTTTTGTACTGTTTGCCCAGGTTTTATAGGCTGGCTACAGACAGAATTCCAGGGAAATTGAGATATAAAATGGGCAGAGTGTCCCAAGCTCCTTGAGATCCTTCTCCCTGGAGGAGCAGCCACCATCCCATGATTTCCACATGGAAACGCTGAAGGTTTGAGTAAGTTTTTACTGTAAAGAGCCTCTCAGCCCAGTGACTCCTGCACATACTCATCACCCACCCACCCAAATGAGTATTTTGGGGGTGGGAGCACTGCTGTGGGTGTCTGGAGCTTCAGTGCTGGAAAACACAAAGGGTTGAAGCAGAAATCAGAGGGAAAATGACTTTAAAGGGTCTTCTGTGTATTTTTTACCTATTTGAGTCTGTGCTTCATCTCTGTCAAAAACCTCCTGCATCAAAACCCTCCCAACAACATCTCCAAATGAACCAGTAATTGGAAGACATCTGCTTCAAGTTGGAAGGAAATTATTTCACAAAACCCCTCTCCTTTCTATTTTTGGTAATTTCTTAATACTCCAAAAGCCTGTTGGATTACACATGTTTATTACAGATGTTTGCAATGCATACCTGGCTCCCTGGAGCTCATTTTATATTCATATATTAGATTATGTGATTAAATCTTTATTGGAGACATCTTCTAGCACAATTTTCCGTTGCAGGATGTTTGGAAGAACAACTGAACATGAATTTAGGGCTTCAAAGATCCTTCCTTGTTATTCATTGTCCTGTTTAGGATGGAAATATTGGATGAAGAAACAGGTGGGAATCTCCTTCTTCTCTCCACGGCAGCATCACTCTCTCCAAAGGGAATTCCGAGGACACTTCAAGGGGGTGAAAACAACTCCATCCAAGATTCCCACTGAAATCAGGGCACTTTAATTCATCCACTTGTGCTTTAAGCTCTTCAGAATGGGAACAGTTTCCTTTCTGTTCCCACAACCCCCACCAAAAGGAAATTCTGGGTTTGTCTCTCTCGTAAACACTTTCAGTAAACCCAATAAATGAACAAAATAAAATTGAGAGATCTGGGAGAAAACACAGATTAGGCTTTGACAGATATTGAGACGTTAAAGATGCAGATAAGTGCAGCTTGGTTTTAGGATCTCAGTTGGGTTGAGGTTGGTACTGGGATCTCAAATGGGTTAGGCTGGTTTGGGATTGGTGTTGGGATCTCAGATGGGTTGGGATGTTTTGGGGTTGGTATTGGGATCTCAGATGGGTTGGGTTGGGGTTGGTATTGGGATCTCAGATGGATTGGACTGGTTTGGGGTTGGTATTGGGATCTCAGTTGAGTTGGGGTTGGTACTGGGATCTCAAATGGGTTGGGCTGATTTAGGGTTGGTACTGGGATCTCAAATGGGCTGTTTTGGGGTTTGTATTGGGATCTCAGATGGGTTGGTTTGGGGTTGGTACTGGGATCTCAGTTGGGTTGGGGTTGGTGTTGGGATCTCAAATGGGTTGGGCTGGTTTGGGGTTGGTGTCGGGCTCTCAGATGGGCTGGTTTGGGGTTTGTATTGGGATCTCAGATGGGCTGGTTTGGGGTTTTTATTGGGATCTCACATGAGTTGGGCTGGTTTGGGGTTGGTACTGGGATCTCAAATGGTCTAGGCTGGTTTGGGGTTGGTGTTGGGATCTCAGATGGGTTGGGCTGGTTTGGGGTTTGTATTGGGATCTCAAATGGGCTGTTTTGGGGTTTGTATTGGGATCTCAGATGGGTTGGGCTGGAAGGGACCAAATTCCAATTCCAGAGCTCTGCCATGGGCAGTGACACTTTCCAGGAGCTCCATCCCAGCTGGTGCTTGGACTTCCTGATCCTGAAGGCCTTTTCCCACCTGGAGGAGCCCAGGTGCAGATGTGAGGCGCTGTGAGGCGCAGGATGTGCTCGGGGTACATTCCTCATTCCCATTTGGCAAACCCTGGGGCTGGCAGTGCCTTCAGTCACGTAGGGGGGGATTTCCCTGCCAAAAAGAACGGGAGCAATGACGGAAACCTGCAGATCCCTTAATGCACAAATTACCCATTAAACAAGATAAGAGCAGAGCAATCCCTGCTGGAATGAGAGCTGGGTGTTTGTGTAAACACTCGGGTCTGAGCTGGGGACATCTGTGGGATGGACACTCCACTTTCCCCTCGCAGCTGGCACTTGGAAGGGCTCTGCTAATTGCTTATCTCTTTCTCTTATCTGATCACCTCCCCCAGCCTCTCCCGCGTGGTTGTTAAAGGGGTTTTCAACTGTGCAAAGCCCTGACAGAGACAGGTTCAAAAACCCAGAATAAACACCCCCGGGGGTTGTCTTTTCCCTGTTTCCTCAGCTGATTATCTGAGAACAATCAGACTGCACCTTGCTTTCTTTGGATCTGGCCGTGCCCTTACGGAGTTCCAGGAGAATGCAAAGTGAGCATGCATCGTGTCGGAGCAGGCAGAGGCTGCTCGGGGTGGCTGAGGAGCTGAGCTCTGGATTTCCCCTCCTTCCCGGGCAAGGGGGTCATAAATCCATCATTTTATAATTTAATTGGCCACAGGGATCTCCCTGAAAAAGCCACGGAAGCATGGAATGTTTGGGTGGCAAGGGACCTTAAAACCCATCCAGTGCCATGGGCAGGGACACCTTCCACTGTCCCAGGTTGCTCCAAGCTGGCCTCGGATATTTTGACACTCTGGACAGCCCGGCTCCATTTTGTTCCCTGTGTGAAAAGAGAAAATTCTTGGATCCCCTGTGTTGGGAATAATCCAGCCTAAGAATGTCCAGTAATTCCAGGTTTAACACAAACTCCGGGGCAGTTCCAGGATGGAATTTTACTTTGTCCTTCACCCATTCCCCATGTCATCTCTAACCAGAAGAGAGCAGCCATCCCACCAGCCATCCCACCATAAATCCATCATTTTATAATTTAATTGACCACACGGATCTCCCTGAAAAAGCCATGGAAGCATGGAATGTTTGGGTGGCAAGGGACCTTAAAACCCATCCAGTGCCATGGGCAGGGACACCTTCCACTGTCCCAGGTTGCTCCAAGCTGGCCTCGGACATTTTGGCGCCCTGGACAGCCTGGTTCCATTTTGTTCCCTGTGTGAAAAGAGAAAATTTTTGGATCTCAAAATAGTTTCTGCGTTGGGAATTATCCAGCCTAAGAGTGCCCAGTAATTCCAGGTTTAACACAAACTCCAGGGCAGCTCCAGGATGGAATTTTACTTTGTCCTTCACCCATTCCCCATGTCATCTCTAACCAGAAGAGAGCAGCCATCCCGCCAGACTGGGGATTTAAAGGAATAAGCTTGGCTTGCCTTTGGAGCAGACAAACAGAGCTGGAGCACGGAGGGAGAAATGAATTTAAATGCTTTTTGTGTTTATTTGACTTGAGCAGGTCCATTTTCCCTGCACCAACCCACGGGTGCTTCCTGGAGAAGTCAGACTTCCCCAGCCATTCCTCTGACAGGCTGCATCAGACAAAAATAAATTAACAAAAATTTAATTAGTTTGTAGCATTCCTGTCAAAACTGACAACTCAAACACGGGGAAAAGATCATGTTTTTCCCCGGGGAGCATTTTTTATTTCTTTTTTTTGCTCCCTGTCTGAGGGGGAACACGAAGTTGCTGAGCTATTTTTGGGTTTTACATGGCCCACTGCTTCCTGTGCTGTGGGAGGGTTCAGGAGTGAGGCCATAAAGGAATTGAATTTTCTTCTCTCCCTTCAGGACTGTGGATATGGATCCTCTGCTTATTTACATTCTCCCTGACAGGTTTTCCTGTGATCCCCACGGGATCCTTGACATGGATTTCCATCACAGAAGGTCCTTTCAAAGGATTGTGTCTTGGTCCTGGCCTAACTCTGTGGATATAAATACATGGATGGATATCTGAGGAATAATTCAGATGAATTTCCTACAGCCAGGAAGAATTCCCCTCGGAAAAAAATCCCAAAATATCAGAACCAGAATTTATTAACAACATATTCACATCTCCCACTTTCAAACCCATTTCCTACCTCTTCGTCAGTTAATTGTGGTGACAATTGTTAATTGTGGTGACAATTGTTGGATGTCACGAACAGTGAAATATCAGGGAAATATAATCATAATATAAATATAATATGTAGAAATATATTTTATATATATAAAATATATAATACATATTATATACTGTGCTGACAATTGTTAATTGTGGTGAAAATTGTTGGATGTCGCAAACAGTGAAATATCAGAGAAATATAATCATATTATAAATATAATATCTAGAAATATAGAAATATAATATATATTTATATATATAATAGATATATATTGTGGTGACAATATTTGGATGTCACAAGCAGTGAAATATCAGAGAAATATAATCATAATATAAATATAATATATAGAAATATATATATATATATTATATATATATAATAGAAATATATTAAAAATATACATATTGTATAGACATATAAAATAATATCAGAAATATAATCCCCCAAATGCAGTCCTGGGAGAAGTCTTGCAGGGAGGATGTAATTCCAGAGGAGCTCCCACATCCTGGTCTGGCACAGAGCAGGGGAAGGTGTTGTGGTTGGAGTAGCTGCGTGCTGGAATCAGCTCAGTAATGATTTTGGGCCTTGAAAGCAGCTACTAATTACTTTAATTAAACAATTATCCAGGAGATCAAATATATAGCAAATAATAAATCTTGCAGGTTGGGAGTATCATGCATTTCCCACAGATAAGCATCAGTGAAATATAATAGAGTTGAGTGTTATTGTTAATTTTGACTTGGGGCTTACAAATCACAGCTCCCCTGAGCTCTGCAAGATCCAGGTAAAGCAAGAAATCCAAGTAAAACCTCTTTAATTCTTGTTTTCCAAAGAAAACCTTGCCTTTGGTTTTCGTCTCACCAGTTGTGGTGGGGGAAGGTCTCTCTGGGATGTCAGTGACTCCCCCTGGCTCTGCTGGACCCCTCAGCAGGGAAAAAAAACAGAGTTTAATTCATGATTTGAAGGATTTCTGTGGTGCTGGGTGCTGCTGGTAGCTCACATCCTCAGGGAATCCTCTCCTCTCCTCCAGGAGGAATCAGGAGAGGATTCTACACTGGGTGTGGAATGAGGGAGGGAGACAAAACACGGGGATGCTCCCCTCAAAGCAAACCTCAGGAGTTTAAACCATGGTATTTACCCCAAAAGGGAGGCCCCAAATCTCTGCGCCTGCCCTGAGTGCCCAATGCCGTTTTTTGGGCCGCTCTGGCAGCACCACCCCCCTTTCCCACCCCTGCCCAGGTGTGGAGCTTGCGAAGTCACAGAACAGAACCACCGCGTTAAAACTTAATGAATTCCATGCATCTCATGAAATCAGTAATAATCCCTGGGCCCTTAGCGTTTCTTACAGGATTAATTCCTGGATCTGAGCCAGCAGCTTCCCAGTCTGCCCAGTTCAGGCCCAAAGGAGAACATTTCCAAGTCAGTAACCAGGGGCTGATTTGTGAGGCGTCAGGAGTACCCAGGGAAAAACGATGGGAAAATATCCAGAAACCATGGAGAATGGAAATCCATCTTCTGCTTGGGAAGACGAGGTGAACAACTCTTGGAAACCCAACATAATTCACCTTCCCCCCCCCTTGGCTCCAGAGCCCGTTCCAAGGTGGAAGATCAGTAGTTTGCAACTGAAAGAATTCCATATGAAATAAGAAAGGGAACAGATTTCCAGGAGCAGGAATGGTACCAGAAGGGAGCCACTGCCTGTCCTGCACTGAGGGAACATTTGTTCAGCAATTAGGTTGTAATGGCAAAACTTTCAAGGCAGTGCTGGGCAGAAAGTCAAAATCTACATTTTAAGGCGATGTTTTAGGTCCCCTACAATGCACAGGAGCCTGAATCATTTTTCTTTCCCTCTAACACAAGAATTTGTCTTCCTACAGAGGAGATAAATGCAGACATTCCATAAAATTCATTTAATTCAGCTTCTCTGAATGTCCCACCTGAATCCCAGAGACGGATGGTGCAATGCCACTATGGGGTGTTCGCTCTAAAATTGAAAAGGTTTTAATATTAATTACATTCCTTAAATTAAACACTTGAGGTGAAGCAAACAAATAGGTATTTTAAACAAAACCAAAAAAGCAAGAACCAGGAGCACAGTGGTTGGTTTGCAAGTTTAAATCAGTGTTTGAAGGACTCTCTTATTGTGGAATCAGTGATTTTGCAAAGAATCCCTGAATGGTTTGGGATGGGGGAGAACCTCAAAGCTCCTCCCATCCTTTGCCATGGGCAGGGACACCTTCCACCAGCCCAGGCTGCTCCAAGGTGGCCTTGGACACTGCAGGGATGACAATGTGGAATCCAGGAGGATGTTCAATGGTTCAGAGCTGCCCATTCCATGGAATATTTCACCTGGCAGAGCATCCAAACCCCTGGAGGTGCTGCTGTGCTGTGCTCAGCTCACCTCGCTCAGGGACTGTGCTCAGGAAGGGTCTGACTCTCATCAGCTTTGCCCTGAACTTCATGTCTTGCAAATTTAATACAAATACAGCAAGAACAAGGCCCAGCTCAGCTGCTCTGGGGCTGCTCCCCGCACTGAGGGCAGGACTTGGCCCAGGACAGAGGAATTACTCCTGGGAGATGAGCTGTGCAAAGAAATAGGAGTGTGAAGAGCTGAGAAATCCCTTTGTAACTCCTCAGCTTCCTTTTAACCAGGAATATTGACACAACCAGCTCTGCAGAGTGCTGAAACCTGCGAGTTTGGCGTGCAGGAAAGAACTGGGGTTTTAATAAAAAATTAAATAATCCTTGAAGAGAGTGTGAAAACCCCAGGATCCTGGGAGCAGCTGGCAAACTGAGCTGCAGAGCAGGGAGATGGCTGCAGGTCCCATCCCCTCCCCAGTCCTCGTTTATCCCTGCAGTGCAGCCAATGCAGGAGTGCAGAGGGAAGGAGGGGGGCGCATTGCCATGAAAGCTTCCCCCCCATCCTTTTTTCCTCCTCTCTCTAATGCTGCCCCTGATATATTAAGCTGCGTTCCAGCCAGCTTCAAGGACATGTTTCTGAATCCCATTCAAGATGCTGACAGCCCCTGAAGGTGTGAGAGGAAACATGCCCTCAGATGGACTGCATTTATTCGTCTGCTTAGACCTTTAATCTGACATGTTTAGCAAAGCCTCTGCAGCGCTGCTGAGAACGTTCCAGCAGAAGAAAGGAGGAGAAGCAGGATTCAGGTGTTGCCTCTGGAGGTTGTTGTGGTGTTGGTGGGGCAGGCTCCAAAACTGACAAGAAAAAAGCAGTGCCAGCCAAGGAACAGGGTTCTCTGGTGCTGCTGGGCTGGGCAGGCTGCCCTGACAGTAAAACTGGTTTTGCTGGTCTTTACTGGGCTGTTTTGCCACATGGACTCCCAAGAATGCCCACAAGCTCCTTCACAGCCTTTATTGCAAATGGTATCATGTCTGCTTTTGAATCCATTCCACCCTTGAGGGCCACAAAGCCCCGTTTCCCTTCTTGACCCAGCGGGATTACTTTGTGCAGATCCTGAGCTTAGACTTGAGCCAGAGAAGACTCGTGGCAGATGAAGGCTCCTGTCCTTGCTCTGCACAGAAATTGCTGAAATCCTGCCCACTCTGAGGAGAGATCTGCTGATTTCCAGCAGCAGGAGAAGGGCAGCTTTCCAGTCCCGGTTTTAATCCATCAGAGATCTCCTGCAAACAGCTGCCTTTTATTTATTTTCTTCTTTTCTTTTTCTCTCTCTTTTTTCTTTCTCTAGTTGGGACTAACTCAGTGTCTTTCTCCTTTTTAATTTTTTTTCCCTTTGGAGAGAATCTCTATTTGCTGTGTCCTGGTGAAGTCCCAGTTATTCCTATTTCATTTACATCAACATCACTCAAGACTTAGTCACCAGCCTTAAATGATGTTGACTTAACATGGGCTTAAACAGAATAAAAAATGACTCATCACTGTGTGAGGGATTTCTGAGGCTGAGCAAAGGGGAGAAAGTGGAACAGCTTAATCCTCAACTTCTTCAAATCCCTCTTTTCTCTCTCTCCTGCTAAAATGGGAGGAGGGAATTCCCTGTGCTGCTGAAACTCTGAGGATGGGAAAAAGGAGTCACTTTGCAAAATACAAAATGAAAAGAAACTTTAATCACTGTGATAAGATTCTCCTTAAAAACGTTCAGTTCTGCCCTGAGGGCCCTGCTGCAGCACATTCATCATCACAGGGACCTTGAGCTGTGCGAAATTGTAAAATTGTATTTGTAATTGTGGTTACAAATTCCACGTGGTGCAATGCTGATGGCCCAGCAGTGGGGACACAAAACAGTTCGGAAGGGGCTCAGGTCTGCTGCATTTTGGAGCAGATCTTAAAAGGGAAAAACAATCCCTAACTCCTGCAAAATCCATGCCAAAATAACCTTAAAGCCCGGCCCAAGGAGATGATGGCCCAGCAATGGGGACGGAAGGACTTGGGGCGGTTTGGAGGCCTCAGGCCTTCCCTCAGGTCTGCTGCATTTGGAGCAGATCTTAAAGGGGAAAAAAAACCCAAGTCCTGGAAAATCCATGCCAAAATAACTTTAAAGCCTGGCCCAAGGAGATGATGTCCCAACAATGGGGACACAAGGACTTGGGGCAATGTGGAGGTGGCAGTTCAGAGGGGTCTCAGTCCTCCCCTCAGATCTGCTCCATTTTGCAGCAGATTTTAAAAGGGAAAATAATCCCTAACTCCTGAAAAATCCTGTGGTTAAATAACACAAAAGCCTGATCCCAAGGAGCTGATAGCACAGCAATGGGACACAAGGATTTGGGGCAATTTGGAGGGGGACGTTCAGGGGGAGCTCAGGTTAAATAACATTAAAGCCTGGCCCAAGGAGCTGAAGGCCCAGCAATGGAGACACGAGGACTTGGGGCAGTTTTGGGGGCCTCAGGCCTTCCCTCAGGTCTGCTGCATTTTGGAGCAGATTTTAAAAGGGGAAACAATCCCTAACTCCTGCAAAATCCTGTAGCTAAATCATTTTAAAGCCTGGCCCAAGGAGCTGGAGGCCCGGTAGTGGGGACACAAGGACTTGGGGCAGTTCTGGGGGGTCTCAGGCCTTCACTCAGGTCTGCTCTGTTTTTGGATGAGATTTTTAAAAAGGGAAAATAATCCCTAACTTCTACAAAATCCATGCCTAAATAATTTTAAAGCCTGGCCCAAGGAGATGAAGGCACAGCAGTGGGGACACAAGGACTTGGGGCAGTTTTGGGGGGTCTCAGGCCTTCACTCAGGTCTGCTCTGTTTTGGAGCAGATTTTGAAAGGAAATAAAACCCCAACTCCTGAGAAATCCATGCCTAAATAGGTTTAAAACCTGGCCCAAAGAGATGATGTCCCAGTAGTGAAGACTCGTCCTGCCACAAGGACTTGAGGCAGTTTGGAGGAGCCTCAGGTCTTCAATCAGGTCTGCTCTGTTTTGTAGCACATTTTAAAAGGGAAAAAGAACCTCCTGCAAAATCCTGTGGCTAAAAAATCTTCAAACCAGGCCCCAGAGAGCCCAGGGTGGGTCTGCCATGGTGCCACAGCTTCTCTGGGGACAGGAGGGGCAGTGGGGTGCCCAAAGTGGAGCCCCTCTGAGCGCACGGATGGCAAATCCTTCCCAGGGGCTGGAATTTGGCAGCCAGAGCCAACTCCACATTATCCACATCATCCACGAGCAGCCACTCCAGCTGCTGACGACAGCCAGGCCTCAGATCTGCACTTTGCTCCTTTCTGTGGAGCGCAGAGGGATCAGAGGACACCCCCCAAGCCTTTGAGGAGCATCCAGCTCGGGCTGGAGAGCCCCATGACTTCACTGCGAGCGCTGCTCGACGTCTGGAATAAAGAGACAGACAGAAAAAAGCACCTTTGGAGCCTTTAAGGCTAATTAAGGAGTGCATCAAAAGAAGGAAAAAAAAAAAAAAGGAGAAAGAGAGAGAGAGAAAGATACGTTTGGCTGACTGTGAATGAATCTTATAAAATGGAAATGGGAAACATGTGCAAACACTTTAAATATTTTTGCCCCTGCAAGATACTTGAAGACTTCCCTTGTAAAACAAATAGGGAACAAAATAAAACCAGGTTTCCTTCAGTCAGCACATAATCATTTTCATGTTAATTTTTATCTTGTTAACCCAAAAATCTATTAGAAGAAAATTATCTGCCTGAAATCTGGCTTGTGACTCACGCTAAGTGGTTCTGATATTTTGAGAAAATAAATCTTTACACTGTTTACACAAGTCTATCTGAAATTACAGTGTGTAAAAGAAATAATGGTTTCGAGTGACCATAGGTGACAAATGATCAGGCTTCTGATGTTATTCCCCTTGGCCTCGGCTGCAGGGGAGGTTTTTTCCCCTTTTCTTTTAATCCCTTCTCATTGTAACAATGGCAAAGCACACCCAGAGCTAAATGCAAAACTAATTGAACATTAATTCAACAGTAAAATAATCGTGCTGTGGATTCTGCCCAGGTGCTGAATGGCGAGATCCAGCCATAATTAAAAAGGGCAGAAGAGTAATTTAATTACAGACCTATCCTTAATTGTGAGAAGCCTCCCTGCTCTTCATGCCAAGTTGTGCTACCAAAGGGTTTGGATTTTAGAAAAGATCATTTGCACAAAGAGAGCAAGATGGTTTTGAAGGGAATCATGGAATCATAGAATCACAGGATCACAGAATCGTGGAATCATAGAATCACAGAATCACAAAATCATAGAATATGGAAAGGACCCACAAGGATAATCCAAGTCCAACTCCTGGCCCTCCACTCCAATGTTTCATAGCTGTCACCTTAATTTTTAAATTTTCTAAACAAGCCCATTGATTGCCATTAAAAGGAGAATTAAAGTTCTTTCAGGATTTAAGCATTCCTGTTTCTCCTCACAGATACCACCAGTCTCCACACATTCCTTGTGTCATTCCTGAAATACAGTACAATAATAATAATAATTCAACATCTGTGGCTAATCCTCCAAGCCAAAGGCTATAATTAATTCTAACCCCTTTCTTCTGCTTGAATTTCAGCAGCATAAAATAACAGGTAGAAGGAGATGTTCAATAGGGAGAAATCTGGATAAATACACAGAAGTTCATTAGTAAGAACAAGTGGTGTGTTTTGGCTGGAAAACATCTTTTTGGGGTAAAGAGAAGGAAGCAAATGAAATGCAACCTGGGCATTTTATTCCAGGATTTGAACTTTCCATATTCAGCCCTGAGTTGCTTTATTAGCTAAAGCTCTGGGAGGACAATTATTGAGTGGTTTTTATTGAAGTTATTACTTAAATCCCCTTAAATTCATAGTGGGCAGCTTGGAAATCTGCCTTGGTTCTGGGATTCCTGAGGAGGGCACAGACTGCAAGCAAAAGCTGCATTTTAGCATTTTTTTTGTTATTTCGCAAATTTCTTCCACTTCAGCCCTACCAGTTATCAAAACTTTTACAGCTGAGTTTTGCTTTTTAAAGGGAATAGAATCCTTCCCATCCCGCTTTGCAAAGTTCATTCCCATGCCAGCTTTTCCATCCTCTGGCTTTGAGGTCGGCTAACTTCATAAATAAAAAATAAATAGATAAATGCCTCTGCTTGAGGCTGAAACCCTGGGAAGGGCAGCCAGTCCCAGCATCCACCTGATGGGATTCTCAGGCAACACATTGGCACAGACTGGCAGGGAGAAAAGTTGGGAATAAATATTTGAATGGCACCTTGGAATTCCCAGAAGGATCAGAAAAGCAGGAAGGGTAAGGGACAGCTGGGATGGGACTGGAGGGGGCAAGAGGAGATGCCCATGAGGGGAGCTCAGGCTTGGAGCCTGAATTCCTTTGGGAATTTTCTCCCCTGTTTAAAATCTGTGCCTTGGCTGGGCACTCTGGAGCTGTTCAACAGGAATAACCCCAGGAATTCTCCCAGGTGAGGCAGGGCAGAATCCAAAGGGAAAGCCCAGCAGGTGCCTTTGCTGGTCAGGGAGTTCTCCCTGCGGAATGGGGCTCTGGATTAAAGCAGCTCCATAAATCCAAGGTTTCCTCCTCATGTGCACTTCCCATCCCCATCTTGTTTGATCCATGGGAGTGTCACAGCACAGGGGACAGCTCAGCATCCTTGAGGAATGAACAAAAGCTGGGTTCCAGTGGGACAAGGGCAGGAGAAGCCATTTATTGGAAATCAGCTCCCAGGACTGCACAGTTCCGAGGTGACAGGATTTGTTTTGTGGCACTGAACAACATCCCAGCCCAGCAGGGCCAGGCAGGCTGAGGGTGATCCCCAGACCATCCTGGGATGGCATTTTTGGGCTGTTCCCAACAGGAGAACTTCCCAGGGATGCTGGGTTGGGGGGAGCTGCCCACCAGGCCGCAGCAATAACTGGCTTTGGTTTGAGATGCAGATCTCCCACCACAACAAGCAGCACTCCCAGCTGGGCAGCTGGCACCAAAAACATCCCCAGGAAATCCAATCCCACTCAGCAAAGGGGAAAAGATTCCTGTTGGGAAAACAGGGAGAAGCTCCTGCCCTAAAAACCCTGCCCTTCCATCCCTCCACAGGTACCTGCTGGGCTTGTTCCCTCCAGGTGTTTGAGGGTTTAAAATACACAATAATTTCACCGAGAGGAAAAGCCAGGCTGGGCCCCACCACAACATCAGCCACAGAATTATACCCTGTGCTTCCTGCAGCAAGGAGAATTTGCTTCTCTATTACCCAAAAACGACACAGCTGAGCTCCGTGGCTTGAAGCTAACATCACTTGGAAACATGAGGAGGAATGACTGAAGGATTTTAGCAGTGAATTGCAGTGATTCTGTTCATGAAGTGTCTTGGTGGCTGTTAAAACATTTTAAAATTCCTTTAATTTTTCTTCAATTAAAAATTAAATGGAATGGGATTTCTTTAATTCCATCTAATTATCTTTATGCTCACATCTAATAATCCAGATTCTTGTTTGTGGATGTGAATTTGAGATTATTAAATGATCATGAACCAAATATTAAGCCACATGAAAAGGTCTTAAAATGGGACAAACTAGAAAAGTTATTAATTAATTAAATGACCAGAATATACATTATTCCCCCAGCAGCACTAAATAATCTTTAAGGTCCCTTCCAACCCAAAGCATTCCATGAATCCATGAACCTTTCTATGAATATTTTAAAAGAGCCTAAAGATGCTCTTCTAGAGCCAAAATCCCCAAATTTATATAGTAAAAGGAAACAGTTTGATCAGTAGAGATAAAATAAAAGGTAGGGAATGGTTTGAACATTATTTTGCTTCATGAAAAGCACTTTCCATCCCCACAGCTGCAAAACCCAACTGATTGCCCAGGTTTAGCTGAGCAATGCTGACATCATCCCGATGATTTTTTTTAAGATCCAAGCAATTCTTGTCTGCAGGAGATGGGGCTGGCACTGAATTCCTGTCAAACCCAGCTCAGGTGCTGAAGGGAAGCTGCAGCTTTGGAAGGTTTGCTTGTTTGTGTTGTTTTGGGGTTTGTTTTTCCGCATTTCCCTGATCTTTGTCCAGTAAATATTCTGCTGCACCTCGGGTTGTTGTCTAAGAAAATAAATCACAGAGCTCTTGTCTGGAGGGGCTTGGCCTGGATAAACCAAGCAGCAGGTCCAGGCACATCCAGGATGTCTCTGTGTGCTTCAAAGAACCCCAAACCACAGCAGTTACCTCAAGGTCTGAGTCAGGAAACATCTTCACCCTCACTGGAGGGGGTGGCAGCTGATCTGCTGCAATTATTGCAGGTCTGATGAGCTGAAAGAATAAAGCTGTTATTGAAAGGTTGGTTCAGATCAGGGAAAAGAGAGCAGATCACCCAGAGAGGGGATTGGGTCATTTCTGCACACACTTTTTGCACTTAAAGGACTGAGAGTAAGAACTAGAGGGAGTCATGTCATCCTGGAATGGTTTGGGTGGGAAGGGACCTTAAAAATCATTTATTCCATGGGCAGGGACACCTTCCACCATCCCAGGGTGCTCCAAGCTCCGTCCAACCTGGCCCTGGATCCCTCCCTGGCTCCAACCTCCATCCAACTTCCAGGGATCCAGGAGCAGCCCCAGCTTCTCTGGGAATCCGTGCCAGGGCCCCTCCACCCTCACAGGGGAGAAGGTGAAGGCTGAGACACAAGAACTGTGGTCCAAGCCCAAGAAAAGCAAATACTCCAATGTTTTGTTCAGGGAGGGCGAGCCAATCCTTTTGAAGCAGCACACTGGAGCCTGAATCACTTGGATCCTTCTGAACATCTAATTGCATTTTGATACACAGAGATCATTAAACATGGAGGGGGTGGGTGAAGAAGAATAGAAAGCAACATTCTCCTTAAAATTCAGAAATAACATAAACTTCACGGAATGAACACGCTGAGCAGTCCTAGGAAGACACCTCTGGGTACTTGGATTGGGTAGAAATTAATCTGGATGAAAATAAGACCAATCCAGCAGCAAAAACATCCCTGACAGGCTAATGTTCAATTTAAATAAACAGTTCTAATGAGATCTGTTATTACCTGCTATTTTGTCATGCTCTGGCATGCAGTCCCAAGTCTAATGTTTCTAAATGCTGTCATAAATTTTTTCAGCCTAATCTGCTCCTAAAGATTTCAGCTCGTGTCCCTCCTGGTTCACAGTAAATTATAGGCAGTGTTGAAGCCTCTGAGGGAACCTAAACCTCTCTTAGAGAACCCCAGAACACCAAACCCAGCCTTTCCTCATCCCACAGGCTGCTGTGACTGGCATGTTTCATGAAGAGTTCTTCAGATGGACGTGCCAGGCACACAATTTTGCATAAAATATACACAGAAAATCACACAGCTGATCCAAAATTACCTGTTTAGTGCCCAAATAAGGAAAAAAGCCGCAATAACCAAGGCTGAGGACACAATGAACAGGAAGGGAATGTCCAGGGCACGGCTCCTGTTTCCTTTCCCTCTCCAGCAGGTGAAGATGTCCTCGGGGACAATGCCATGGCCAGGCCTCTGCTGAGACCAGCAGGAGCTGCCAGAAATGGGGTTTTCCACCCAAAACCTGAGCCCACCTGACAGCACTTTGACCCTGGCATGATCAACTGGTAAAAAACCTTCCAGGTAAAGTCCCTCCTGTCCTGCCAATGCAGCTGTGCCCGGGTTTTGGGTAGAAAACCCCATTTCTGGGGGAAAGGAAACAGGAGCCGTGTCCTGGACATTCCCTTGATGCTCATTGTGTCCTCAGCCTTGGTGTGCCCATGGTTTTTGGGAGGATCCCAGGCTGGTGAAGCCCTTCAGGTGAGTTCGGTTCCCTGCTCTGTGGTTTTCCTTCTCCATGGCAGAATCCAGCCAGGATGTTTTGTCCAGACCTGCCCTGCAGGAATTGCAGAACAGCCCCACTTATTCCAGCGGATTTGTGGTGGGTTGAGCTCTTTGCTGACCCAGAGAGGTGTTTTTAAAACTTTTATTCCGTTTTCAGTCTCATATGAAGGGTGAGACAATACAGGTGTTATAATTCACACCAACACGATCAGAAGCCAATTATTTCCTAATTACAATACACTACAAACATTTCGTGGTCTGTCAACTTTAGCCACACCATGCTGTAAATGCCTTAATATCCAAAAAAATCCATTTTCCACAGATTTGCTCTCAATTTTTTAATGGGAAGTGGCATCTGCAGGACTTTGATAGATGGAGGGGGCTGAGAATCTCTCACTGACCCAGAAAACGATGGGAATGCTCAAATTGCAGCATTCTGGGTTGTGTTACATCACCAGCGCCTCCCTGCTGCTCCTGTGCTGGGAGAAAGGCACTCAAAGCTGGGAAACCGAGGGAAAAGGGAAATAAAAGAATAAAAAAAGAATAAAAAGGAATAGAAGAGACTCCTGAGTGATCCAGTTTAGGGCTTGGTCCAGATGTGGTGACGCAGCACGAGGATCATGTTGTGATGCAGGGAATGAGGGAGGAACATCCCAACTGAACGAAGAATTTTGGGTGGTTAAGCCCCTGAAATAAAGCTCCAGGCAGGTGGTGATGCTTGAATAAAATACCAGAGACCTGAACCACTAAAATTATCCAACAGTTGTGAATTCTGCTGGCTCTGGTCAATGGCTTTGCTCCAGTTCCCCAAAACCCAGGCCCCAAATGGTGTTCAGAGCTGGAGCTGGAAGGTTTGGGAGTCCCTGTCCTGTGTCACACACAGGGTGGAGGGGAGCTGCTGTTCAGCACAGTGTGAGGGATGTCACCTGCTGGAAAAAGAACCAGAATTCACATTTCTCTGTGAATTGTGCAGTGTGAAAACCCTTATCACTGCCCTGCAGGCAACTAAAGGCATTGGGAACACATTTTCGGGGGTAAGAAGCTTTTTAACTTCTTTTCCTGCGGTGTGTATAAATCTGCACAAGCGTTGTCACTCCCACAGTCCAAACAGTTTATTCAAAGACTGAGAGGAGTTTCACTTTTCCACCAAGGTCAGGACAACTTTGGTGTGCCCTGACAATCCCTGAGCAGGTAATACTTCTAATGCTTTATTAACACAGACTGGGGTCAATAAACACTTTGTGCTGCCCTCCTCCCGTATCTCCCCACGTAATTCCCCAATCCTGCTGCCTAAAGACCGGAGGGATTCCCAGCCCCAAGCCAGGGAAAGCTCAGCAGTTCAGCTCCATTTCAGCTCTTTTTAAGGCCACCGTGGCTGCCACCTTGATAAATGCAGTTGTTACTAGGAAAGAACAAAATCCTTTAATCATTTTCAAACATTAAATTCCATCATGTCTGGCCCGTAAATGTAAAGTTCACTTTCCAGGAAGGATTTACCAAAGTCGATACCTTGTGCTGGCAGAACGTTCAGTGTACATTTAGCAAAATGATTTTTCGGGGGAGGTTTTTGATACGTTCAGCTCCAGAACTACAACCATGGCCTAATTTGCCCCGAGTGGCTGCAGCTGAATGTTGTCATCTGTCCCTAATAAGAGCTTTGTTTGTCCCGGGCTTATCCCGGGATAGTTAAAGCTGCAAAAAATAAAAAAAAAAAAATTAAAAAAAAAAATTACTTGAGCTCCAAGCCTGTTCTCCCTCCCCGTGCAGCCTCCAAAGCCTGACGTCTGTGCTGGTTTCTCAGAGGCAATGTTCAACATCTGGTGCCGAACCAGTGGGGTCAAATAATGTTCTCACCATTTAGCGTAATTAACTCCAACCGCCCGTCTGCTGCGCGGCCCCCGCCGCAGCCAACACAAGCAAAGCCGGGCCAAGGCGAAATTTCTGCTCATTATTAAACCCAAATCTAAGCACTTGTCTGTCTGTAAAAACAGAGCAAAGGGAGGAAAACTGAAACCAGCGAACAGGGTCTGAGGTTTCAATAAATGTCAGAGAGCGTCAAGTCTGTTTGGATTGCAAATTATTGCTGGCTGATGGTCTATTATTTTACAACTGGCGATTGCTGTCAGGAGGTGGGGAGGGGGTGGAGGGAGAGGGTGCTCGAATCCCAGCCAGAGGGGAACAGAAGTTGCAAAATACTGTAACAATAATTTAAAAGAAAACCACCAAGGGCACTTTCATGTTGGCTAAATTTAGAGTTTTCATCGGGTATCTCTTCGAAGAGTAAAGAGGGCTTTGATGGATGCCCCATCACCAGGGACAGGTTGGATGGGGCTTGGAGTAGGGAAAGTGTCCCTGCCTGTGGAGGGGGTGGGATTGGACTGGTTTTAAGGTCCCTTCCAACCCAAACCAGTCTGGCGCTCCACGATTCCAAGTCCCCAGGGTCAGAAACCACCCCCAGTCCCTCTGTGCCATCCCTGCCTCTGCTTCCAAGCACCATTCCCAGGAGAATGAAGACAATGGGAGAGCCATGGATATGCAGAGTAAAAAAAAGCCCATCCCACCCAAACCAGTCTGGGGTTCCACGATTCCAAGTCCCCAGAAATAGGGAACAAGCCCCTGTCCCTCTGTGCCATCCCCGCCTCTGCTTCCAAGCACCATTCCCAGGAGAATGAAGACAACTGGAGAGCCATGAAAATGCAGAGTAAAAAAGCCCATCCCACATCCCTGACTGGTTTTAAGATCCCTTCCAACCCAAACCAGTCTGGGGCTCCACGATTCCAAGTCCCCTGGGACAGGAGTGACCCCCAGTCCCTCTGTGCCATCTCTGCATCTCCTTCCAAACACCATTCCCAGAGAATGAAGGCGGCTGGAGAGCCATGGACATGCAGAGCAAAAAAAGTCCATCCCACCCCAAACCAGTCTGGGGCTCCACGATTCCAAGTCCCCAGAAATAGGGAACGATTCCAAGTCCCCAGAAATAGGGAACAATCCCCAGTCCCTCTGTGCCATCCCTGCCTCTGCTTCCAAACACCATTCCCAGGAGAATGAAGACAATGGGAGAACCATGGACATGCAGAGTAAAAAAAGCCCATCCCCACCTCCCTGACTGGTTTTAAGGTCCCTTCCAACCCAAACCAGTCTGGGGCTCCACGATTCCAAGTCCCCAGGGTCAGAAACCACCCCCAGTCCCTCTGTGCCATCCCTGCCTCTGCTTCCAAACACCATTCCCAGGAGAATGAAGGCAGCTGGAGAGCCAGGGACATGCAGAGTAAAAAAAGCCCATCCCACATCCCTGTTGTGCTTAAGGTGAGCTCATATCTTGTCAAGCAGAGATAAGAGAACTTTTAAATGGTTCTTAAACTCTCCTGGTGAATGAATTAAAATACGAAGGGTTGCTTCTTGAAATAGAGTGGAGAGAACATTTTTCTGTACAATCCCAGAGTGGTTTGGGTTGGAAAGGACCTTAAATTTCATCCCATCCCACACATACCATGGGCAGGGACCCCTTTCCCATGGCTGCTCCAAGCCCTGCCCAGCCTGGCCTTGGACACTGCCGGGGATCCAGGAGCAGCCACCAACAAATCTGGATGGATTTGACTCCCACTGACCACAAATGCAGAGGATCAGGCCCAGTTTGGGAGGAGAAGGGAGATGGTGAGGGGTGAGCTGATAGGTGTCCACGGCCACAGGAAGGCCAGGACAGCAACAGGCCCCAAAGAAGGGGACATTGTCCTAATGCCAACAAAAAAATCTTCCAGTTGCTAAAAACCGGTTGGTTTTGGACCCTTCCAATAGCCCAGCTGAGGCTTCTGACATTGGGAAAAGTAAATAAATCCACGCCATGTGCAAAACAATCCATGAAAACATCCTGCAGTTAATGGGGGAAAACATTTCCCCCAACAACAGCTGATTCCAGACCCAAATTTTCTCAGCCAGCTTTTTTGGAAGCCAACCAAGCCATTGAACAGAACTTTACAACTCAGCACGGGCCAGGGAGCTTTGAAATCTGTGAAGGGATGAAATGCAGGGAGATGTTTTTACATGGAAAACATGGTTGCTCTAGATCAATATGTGAGGTGGGCTAAAATAATTTTGCAATTTTATAAAGCAAGAATAAGTCTTTACAGCCCACCTATTATTATTTTTTTTTAAATTTATTTTTCAGCAATGCAAAGTGAAGAATTCAAGTTTGAAGACAAGAAAGGTTTAAATGAAATATAAATATTCACAACATGGCTGTTTGGTGCTACATGGAAAAGCAAATTCTAATTTTTTTTTCCCCCTATTTTTCTCTCCCTAAATTAAACCTGTGTTTTGCAAAGCCAACCAAAAAAAAAGAAAAAAAAAAAGAATGGATTCATGTTACAAAAGAGTGGTTATGCTCTCCTGTGCCCAGCACCTCCTCCTCTCTCCCTCACACGCACACAGCCACTGGTAATAAAACTGTAACTTATGATTTCGCACCAATAATATCCCGAGAAGGGTGCCTCGATTTTCCCCTGGAGCAAAGGAAAGAGGCCAAAACAATCAACGTCTCTCTTGTGCAGAGCTGAGCTTGGGCTCCACTTGGACTCCGCTCCGTGTCCCCCCTGAGCCTGTGGAATATTCTTTACCTGCCAAACTCCTCAGCCCCAAATGCGACGGTGACCCCGGAGCTTTTCCTGGCCCCTCTCAAAGTCAGGGAGGAACATGGATCACCCAAAGGTTTCTGTTCCACCAGCCCAACAGGATCTGTCAGGCAGAGCTGATCGATATTTTCCCAGTGCAGAAACTTTCTGCTGCGAAATCCAAAGGTTCTAAAGATGTATTTTAATTTTTCTGGCCTTTGTCAAAAATGATCCCAGCTCCTGGAACACTTTGCTGTCCCCTCACTTGCTCTGACTGCGGATTGAAATGACTCCAGGGGAATTTCTCTTTCTCATCAATCTCTGACTTGGGTCAGCTCACACAGAACTGGAAAATCCTCCTGGGATGGGAAATCACAGGGTGCAGGAGCTGCTGCACACATGGCAGGGGGGCAGCTCCGTGCTTTGGAAGGATTCCTGCTCATCCACACTGCAGCACGAGGCGCTGCCCAGGGAAGAGGAGATGTGCTCTTGGTAATGCACAGTAATTAAATCAGCTCTAATCAACCACAGCATCTCTTTGGGAAGCATCCATGAGTGAAAGGCTCCCTTTTTTTTTTTTTTTTTTTATTTTTAGTACGAGTTTTTCTCATTAGTTACACCAAAGCTGCATTTAATTCTCGTCCTGGCTGAGCTAAACTCAGATGCACAGAGAGGGCTGAGAATAAACTTTAACTCTTCCATTTGGAACTGCCCCTGGAAAGCTGAATATCAACATAATCCCAGTCAGACCCCCTGTGACCAAACATGCACCTTAAAGAAAGAGTAAACAGCCAAACCTCCTCGAGCTGCTTTGGCCCCAGCCCTGTTCCTTCCCTTTGGCACTTGTTCCCTTGGAATGATGGATTAACAACTCCGAATTTCAGCAGTTTCTCTTCCCCCTCCCTGTATTGGGATTAAGTGTTTTGCTGTAATTAGTTTCTAATTGCTGTATCCAAACCATGGGAGTCGAGGGGTGGATATCCATGGACATCTCAGCTCTCCTCAGGCAGGGGGGAGTGAATTTCCTCGGGAAGAGAGGCTGACCATGTTTAATGAGCACTTCTGGCCTGACAAATGGCTGTGTAAAACACTTCCTCCCTTCCCATGTGCTCCCTGCGTGCCTGGGCCCTCGGAGTGCCAAGCTCTTCACTTCTGGATTAAGTATCACAAGCTCCACAATTATTTTGTCTCCTTGTCAGATGCTCGCTGTGGAGAGAGGCCGCTGCCTTTGTTGCCCACCTGGGTGGTGTTAATGGGCTGCTCAGTCACCCCAGACACACAGAACAATCAGGGATTTCTCAGCTTTAGGGAGAAAACCAGTTTTTCCCTCCCTCAGTACCCCCAGCTCCATTCCAGGTGCAGAATCTTGGAATGGAATGGTGGAATGGTTTAGGATGGGAGAGACCTTAATGCTCATCTTGTTCCACCTCCTGCCATGGGCAGGGACATCTTCCACTATCCCAGGTTGCTCCAAGCCCTGTCCAACCTGGCTTGGGACATTTCCTGATGAGTCTGGATTTATCTGCACCCCTTTTCAGCCTGAATTTGCACTGAGCCCTGCCCACAATCTCTGCTGTGCTGCTGAACTGCCCAGAGCCCAGGAAATCAGGGAATCCTCAGTGACCCTCCATGACCCTCATGAGTCCCTTCCAACTCAGGAGATTCTGTGAGCCCAGGACTGGGTGAAAACCTGAAGAGAACAAATCCTCACACTACATTTTCCAGCTGAAAATATTTATTTGAAATATTTATTTGAAAATAAAAATTCAGTGAATTCCCATTGAAATGTGACCCCAGAATTGCACCAGCCTCAAGAAATCTCATTGTCCTTGGCTAAAACATCCTCGGAATAATTCTCCAGTTTTTAACCAGGCACATCTATGAATTGGCCTCGCCCAGATGAGAAAAACACTGGGAAAGAACATCCCTTTTATTGGACCTTCAAAACTTTTTCCAGCCAACAATTTCATCCAAACTGGGGCTTAACATTTAGAAGTTGGACTTGGCATTTTAAGATCTGGTCGATACAAAGTTCGGACAAACCAGAAGAAAAAAAAAAAAAAAAAAAAAAAAGATTGTTGAACAAAACCTGAGCTGAGCCCATGATGGATGGACCCTTTCTTTGGTCTCATTCAGCACTGAAACCACCCGTTGGCTTGGCCACCCTGAGCTCAAATATTATTTAATGCTGGCGTAAAAAGAAAATAATAATTCTGCAGTGTGAGTGTTCCACAGCGCGGCTTCCAATTCACCTCTGGCCTTCCAGGCTCTGGGCAATGATTCATTTTCCTCCTGACAGGAGGGGTACAACATTCTCAGCACTTCTTGGGTGGAAGAAAGTTTGTAGGAAGCAAATCCACAGCGAGCCATTAAACTTGATGAGGATTAATCCCCTCCCTCGCTGGTTTCATGTCCAAAATGCATCGATGGCTCGGAGGATTGAGCTGGAGTCCCCAGCTGGGAGCAGAGCTGTGATCTGGGGGTTTTGGGGAGCGTGTATGTACGACCTAACTAATGGTGGAACAAACCCCAGTGCTCTGGGCTTGGGGAGTCCCACTCCAGCAATAACAGATTGTAAAAGATCAAGTTTCAGCACAATTAGCTCCTGGCTGCAGTTTATTACCCCATCGGAGATTAAAAACATGATTTTTCCCCCCTCTCCTCCTGCATTCCAACAATACTTAAGTGTCTGGAGCTGACACTGTAAAACAATAATAGAGTGACAAATATCTGTCTATCCGAAGACAAACCCAGTGGCCGGGCTTGTTTGGAGACAGTAAATTGTACAACATGCTTGAAAATGGCCTTTTCTCCTTCTTCTCACCGGTCACGGGGCTGAGTGGGAATGTTTGTGGTGTCCTGTTTGGTTTTTAGTGTTTGGTGGGATTTCAGGATTGTTAAGGCTTCTGAAGGACAAGGCCCCAAGGGCTGAAGGAAGAAATCCCTGTTATTTCTCCAGCTGAACTGAAAGTCAGCACCCGATGCCTCAATGGGAAAAAGAATTAGGTGGATGAAATTCCTCCCTGCAGATGTGCAGCTCTTCCCAGTGGATGTCAGGAGTCCCTGGACGCCCCCTGGGATGACATGGAGAGCATCCCAGCAGTTTTATTTCCTTGGGCTGGACGGAACACGTTGGAACAGCGTTTTCAGGACATCACGAGCAGGAATACGTTTGGGGACATCTTGCTCTGTGGGTTTTTAAGTTTTTAATAAGAACACCCTGCAAGCAGCCCTGCAGCTTCCAAAGCACCATGCCAAGAGTGAGCAAGGGAAAGGAAGGCACACGGGGGGGAAAAGGGGGAAGCTGGGAGCTGCCAGGGTCGATCTGGGAGAGTTTCCACGGATTGGAAGCGAGAAGCATCGCGCATTTCGCAAAACGCGGAGTCGCAATTACGGGAGCAAATTGTAGCGATTAGAGCGGGTATGAAACTTCTCAGTGACACAATAAACAGCAGGGCAGAGTTATTTCCGTTTAATTAAAGCCCTGTTTACTCAGCCCCTGATGTTTCGATCGCGAGCAGAGCCGCAGGAGCGCGTTGGCCCCGTTGCTGTGGGTGTTGCGCGAAGCTGCGCAGGTGGAGGTGTCGCAGGAGCTGCCCTGGTGTGTCCCTGCAGGGCTGCTCTGCTCCAGGAATGGGGGCAGCGCAGCAGAAGGACTCTCCAGGAACCCAGGGGTGGACTGGGGCCTCAGGAAACACAGAGCCACTGGAACAACCCCAGGCCGTTCATGTCCCCATGGCTTTGGGTGGGATTCAGCTCGCTGAGCCCTGCCCAGCTCTAGGCCACCTGTCTGCTTTAAGCTGTTCCTTGTCGCAGACATCTTTTCACTAAAAATCCTTTCTTGGGATTTTTCTCCCTTCTGGGGAACTGAAGCCTCAGAAACAAAAGGCAAACAATGGTTATCTGCTGCTGTGGAATGTAACAGGTGGATCCCTGATCAGTCTGGTGTGGATGTTTAGATTTGCTGACCACTCACGGCAGAGCTGGCTCTCGCTCTCTGCCTGAGACAGATCTTTGTTGTTCATTCTTTTCTATTCTTAGCTCAGCTGTCTGAAGGAACCTTTCTCTTTCTATTTCTTTTTAGTACAGTTATAATGTAAAATATATATATCATAAAATAATAAATCAAGCCTTCTGATCATAAAGTCAACATTCTCATCTCTTCTTCATCCTGAAAACCCCTGTGACCACAGTCACAGTTCCTCAAGCCCAGCTGAAAGACAGCAGCACAGAGGGAAGCTGGAAATGAAGTTGTGCCACCTCCCTCTCATGGGGGTCTTACACAGCTCCTTCCCTTTTTCAGGGAAACAGGGACACATGGAATGCTTTGGGTTAGAAGGGACCTTAAAGATCATTTAATTCCACCCACCTGGGACACCTTCCAGTGTCCCAGGCTGCTCCAAGCCCCATCCAGCCTGGTCTTGGGCACTTCCAGGGATCCAGGGGCAGCCTCAGCTTCTCTGGAGCTGATGGATGTCCACAGCCACAGAATGGCCAGGACAGCAACGTGCCCCAAAGAAGGGGACATTGTCCTAATGCCACAAAAATCTTCCAGTTGCTAAAACCTGTTTGGATTCAGCTCATTGCCTGTGCCAGGCCCTCCCCACCCTCCCAGGGAGTGCCCAGCTCGGAGCAGACACCTAATCCTGGAGAGCATCTCCATCCAGGAGATGGAGAAGCCAAATCCCAGCTGTGCTGGGTAAGAGTCCTGTGCAGGAGGGCGTTACTGGTGCCGTGGAAGCTGCAGCTCCAGCCCGAGTGCCGAGTGGCTTCCAAAGCCACCAGGACAAGGGGGTTTGGTGATTTTCTTGGCTGCCTGCACGGGGTGGTTTGAGCCCAGCCTGGTTTCCACAGGTCAGGCTGGTGGAGAGGTGTAGGAGCCAGGCTGCAGTGCCAGAGCTGCGGATAAACACAGCCTGCTCTCCCTGCAGGAACAGCAGCCCTGCAACGTCATTTTCCAGTGATGTTGGTCTGGCACCTTCCTGCTGCACTAAACTCACTCTGAGGGAGTCAAGTGAAGGAAAAAAAAAAAAAAAAAGTGGGAAAACCAACAATGCTAAAAAAAGGCCCGCTAAATTTGGGATAAAGCTGAGGATGCATTGGTCAGTGTCCAAGGGAAGTGGCCCAATGACCTGATTACTGCTCAGCAAAGTCGATGGGAAAAGCTGAAACTGGAAAACTCGATCGGTTTTATGACCTTTAAGGAGGGCAGTCAGAAAAGGGAGTTTAGTGCCTCTATCTTCCCATTTGTTTGCAATATTAGTCATTCTTAGAAGAGGGCCTGACTCACTCTGCCAGAGTTTCTCCTCCTAAACTAAAACTCTGTGACATTCAATTATTTCATTATTTTAGGCCCCTCCCAAATTAATGCTCTCCTGAAGCACCTTCTCCTCCCAGTGACACCAAGTCTGCACAGAACAACATCTGGCACTTGTTCCTTCCACTCCACTCCCGGCGCCTGCTGGAGGTGGCCAAAATTAGCAGCACATTCACCCTCAGCGCTGAGGGATGAACGTCCAAATTCAGGGCTTTCAACTTAATTTAGGGCTAGAATTTTCTGGTCTGGCACGCAGCTGGTATCTCTGCACTCAGAGGCACTCGAACATGTTTATCTTCGCGTGTTTATGAGTTCATGAGCTGAGAAAGCGAGGATTGGGCAATAAAGATCATTCCACTGAAATCATCACCCCCACCACCCAATCAACCCGGAGATTTCACACTTGATTTGAAAAGATGGGGCTGCAAACCACGGCTGCATTTTTTCTGCTGATTCCTCCTGGGTGCCACCTCTGCTTTCCGCGGCTGCGGAGAGGGAAGGTCTATTTATAAATTACAACCTGATCCCATCTGCACGGAGCCATCAGATCTGGCCTGGATGCCAGCTGGGAGCTGCAATCCCCAGATGTGCCCTTGGAGGGGCGTTCAGGGCGGAGACCTTCCCCGTTTGGCTCCAAACCACCCCGCAGGTGTTCGGTTCGAGGAGTGTCACCAAGGTGTGAGGCAAAGCAAGCCGTTCCAGCCCAGACTGGCTCATTCTTATTTTCTTTCCTGCTCACTGTACCTCAGCCAGCGGATTCCCTCGTCAGCTGCGGGAATGCCGCTGAATCCTGTCGCAGACAACTTTTACGAAAAATCCTTTCCTTAGGACTTTTCCTCCTGAGAAGCTGAGAGGCCTCAGAGAAAAAAGGAAAACAATCCTTATCTCATTTGCTTCTCCTGTGTTGGAGTGTGTTTGGGGATTGTTTACCTGTCGCAGACAACTTTTATGAAAAATCCTCTCCTTAGGATTTTTTCCTCCTGAGAAGCTGAGGGGCCTCAGGAACAAAATGTGAAACAATGGTTATCTGCTGCTGTGGGATGCAACAGGGGGATCTGGGATTGGTCTCATGTTGATGTTTCTAATTCATGGCCAATCACAGCCCAGCTGGCTCAGACACAGAGCCCGAGCCACAAACCTTTGTTATCATTCTTTGCTATTCTATTCTTAGCCAGCCTTCTGATGAGAACCTTTTCTTCTATTCTTTTAGTATAGTTTTAAATGTAATATATATCATAAAATAATAAATCAAGCCTTCTGAAACATGGAGTCAGATCCACTTCTCTTTCCCCAATCCGGAAACCCCTGTGAAAACCGTCACATCTCCCTTCCCGCCTGGCACCCCGCTTTTATTCCCAAGGCTGGCAGGGAATGCTGGCCTGCCTCCAAGCCTCGGAGCCTGGAACACACACAAGCCTTGCACAACCCTCCCAAGGCACCACTTTCCCCGCTGCTGCCACCTCCGCTGGCAGCGCCAGGCCGGGCTGTTCCCTCTTGCCCAACATCCCAAAGTTTCACCCTGGGAAAGCTGACAGCTCTGTCTGGAATAGAAAGTGATGTTTGAAAACAAAGACACGTGGCAGGGGTGGAAGGGACGGCTGAAGCGAGGGAGAGGGATGATTAATTGTGGGGAAATCTGCGATTTGATCGCGGCGGGGTGGTGAAAGCAGAGCTGCGCTTCGTTCCCAGCTCATTTCCAGGGAGGTCATTCTGGTTTCCAGGCTCAGCAGAGGCTTTGGCTGCTCTGCAGAGATTTGCAGCATCCCCAAGTGATGCCGTGGCCTGGGCAGAACCCAGGAGCAGCCCTGAGGGCAGGTTTGTCACCAGCTGTCCCCCCTGCCTGCTGGGCACTGCCCAAATTCAGCTGTGAGGGGATGAAACTGGGCCCAAACTCTGGAAAACAGAAGGAATTGATCTGCCCAGAGCTCTGGGTCAGCTTTGTGCCTCCTGAGTAACCACACCAAGCAGCCAAGTCCCACATCCAAGGGATGCTTTCATTCCGTCTGGGGATCCTGGAGTTCCAATCCCCATCATTGAGTGGCTTCAACTCACG